>CAMGYJ010000009.1:38600297-38851248 GCA_946122785.1 Linum tenue | reverse complement strand
ACTTGTGTCTCTAGATTTTATTTTTCCCTTTACCTTGTGAATTGTGGAGAATTGGGTGTTAGGGTGTATGTTTAGAGAATCACTTTGAAATGTGTGAATTGTGTGCAACTGATGGAGGGGAAGGCTTGGATTATGTGTGGATTATGTTGGGCAATGTTTCCCATGCTTGATTGAGCCCTTGTGTGCTAGGAATTTGCCCATTCTATGCTTAACTTAAAAGTGCACACAAGGTGTTCGATGAAATGCCAGTTTTTCATACCATTTTGTGGGAGCCGGTTGGGGCCCTTATTGATGTGCTTTGATGGTGTATTTGCTATGGATGTGAACCTTAAGTTGCCTACTTTATTGTGGATGTGCACTCCCACCTAGATTGTGCTTGTTTACTCGAGTTATTGACCCCCGAACTATGGATGAAACTATGGTTTAGCTGTTTTCTGTTCTCAAGTGTGGGGGTGTGATTAACCTTTTCTATGGCTCTTTTGGCTCCAATTTGGTTTGCTCTCTTGCAGGACCATGTCGAAACCCGACCTCAAGCATTCGTTCATCCGCGATTTGAAGAGGGGCCCCCACAAGGATCGCTTTAAGCGCTTCCTGGCCTCCAAGTTTGGGAAGCATCACTACTGGTCCAAGAGGGAACTTTAGAAGCTGCATTGCTATGAACACTTCCTCGCCATTGCCACCAACCGCACATAGCGCCGTCTGTTGTCTATTCGTGAGAAGGTCTACCACGAGCTGGTGCTCGAGTTCTATATGACCTTCCGGCACGAAGATACAACCGACTGGGCAGACGGCGAAGCCGTCAAGTTCAGGCTCGACGGTGAGCCCCGCTCCATGAGCTACCACGATTTGGCGGTCTCTCTCGATCTCGGCCTAGATGATGATGACGACTACATCACCGAGCTCAACAATCCAGAGGGTGTTAATTTCAAGGTGTTGTACACCCGCCTAGCCTAGCCTGGTCAGCCTCCCTTCCATGCAGGGCGGACGAAGGCTAGCACCCTGCAGCTTGATAACCGCATTCTCCACCACATGCTCGCGAAATCCTTCACCCCAACTGGGGAAAGTGCCAGCACCCTTACCAGGCGGTCCATGTACTTCATCTAGTCCATCCGCACGGCGGTCCATCCTCTCCACCTGGGTTCTATGGTGGCCAGGACTCTGGACAAGAGTGCTTTACAACTGGGGACCCTCCACTGCGCCCCCCTCATCACCCGCATGGCCACCTACTTCCAGATCCCACTGCAGGGTTGCACAGAGTAGGGGGACACTAGTGTCTTCGGCGAAGACACGATCTCGAAGATGCACCTGCTGAGAGTCGAGCGCGGCGTCAAGTGGATCGCGGGGTTTCCTGCTCCACCACACCCTGCGGAGGATCAGCCCGATGTTCCTGAGGATGAGGCCACTGAGGATGTCCACCCCGATGATGTGGACGCTACTGATGCCCCCGCTAGAACACCTTTGAGTACGGGGGTGGCAGTTCTACTTTTCCATCCCAGGACTACTTCACTCACCAGTTCCAACAGCTGAGTCTCCAGAATTAGCAACTCCTCGACCATCATCTCCAGTTCCAACAGCAGTACTTGGCTCACCAGGCCGAGTATAATACTCGGATGGGTGCATATGATGAGCGCCTCGACCGCATGGAGGCCCAGCAGGAGGTGACCCTTGCTCACATCGAGAGGGAGCGGGGCCGGTCTCGGCGTACGCAGGAAGTCCAGCAGCACCTGCTCCAGCTGATATCGGGCGTGCAGCCAGTTTGGATGACTCCCTGGGAGGACTCTCCACTTCCACCCCCGCCAGCCGGTGATGATGCCTTCATGAATGACATCGACTTTGACATCTTTGGCGACGAGTAGTCTGTACTCGTCGCCCCTCCGAGTGTGTTTTTGTTTTGGACTTTTCGTGTTTGGTCCATGTGTGTGCGGAGCTTGAACTGAGTCTTTCGTGTGTTTTTTCTTTTTCTTTCTTTTGTGGATTGTCTATTTTGTGGCCATCTGGGCTAACTCTGATCCCTAACGCACATTGTTCTAGTGTGTTCTTTATGTTCCCTTCGTGCAGAACTGTTCCTTCGTTCCATCTGTTTCCCGCTGACTGGTCCACTTCCAGTCTCCCGGCAGTATTTCCACCCGATAACATCGTTCCCCTTCTCTTTCCCTTTGCTCAATTGAGGGCAATGTCGATCTTAAGTGTGTGTGTGGGGGGGGGGGGGTGCTTTGTATTGGTTGGAATCTATATATGTGTGCTTGGAGCCTAGTCCGCTGTCCAAATCTCGAGATTTGAGGGCTCCAAGTACTGAGGTTTGCATGATCATATTGGCATTGTGGATTTGATTGGTGAATCGAATGGCTTTCGAATTATTGCATGACAGCTTGATTGTAACTAGGAAAACCTATAATGATGACTGAGACGTGCAGTAGAATTGTGTAGGGGTTCAGTTTTTTCAACTGTTTGCTTACCAACTGTGACAAGAATTGATCACTTGCTCTTGACAGTCGTTTATGCATCTAGTTCAGGGAATCAGAATGAGAGATAGAGCATATTGGTATGATTGAAATATGTTGAGCTTACCTTGTATCTGACTTGGTTTGCTTGGGGACAAGCAAACGGTTAAGTGTGGGGAAATTTGATGACTTGATATATACACATGTTTTTATCGACCATTCTTATGCCGTTTGAGCCTCATTTCTCGTATCTTAGGCCGATTTCACACTAGGTTGTTCTCGTTTGTGTTATTTCAGGTCCTAGTACGTGATTGGAGGTTTGCGAGCGAGTTTTGGGTCGATTGGACGAAAGTTGGACGTCTGGCGAGGAGCTGAGTAATCCACACGGCCAGACCTAGCAGCCACACGGCCGTGTGGTGTGGCCGTGTGGAATCCCATTACGAGGCCAAGCCACACTGGCCGTGTATGGGACCCCTTGTGGCCGTGTGGAAAGTCCAGGGAGCTCATACGGCTAGACTGGATATCCACATGGACGTGTGCCTATGGGCGTGCAGCGTGCCTGAAGCCCACTAATCGAAACGCGACATTTTCACATCCACACGGGCAGACTAGAAAGCCACACGGCCGTGTGGTCGGGAAATTCTGGGTTTTAACCCAATTTCGAGCCAAAGGTGAGGGAATCAAGTTTTTGTGCGAAAAACAGAGCCCTAGATAGAGAAAGTGCGAAGAACACATCTTAGAGGTGATTTTGGAGCTGGGTTTCATCAATCGAGCTTGGAGATGATCATAGGGGTGAAGATCATCATCCCAGAGCAGATTTCCCTCATCTTTATGACTATGACTACTCTGATTTCTATTTTCCTCTCTCTCTATGGAGTAGAACCCTCTCTCACTTGGGTATGAAGAACCCTAGTTCCATGTGTTAGGGATCTTGATTGTAATGACGGGATTGTTATACTGATTGATTTTAATCGATTGATGCATGATTCATTGAGTTAATTGAAGCCTGATAATATTTTCTTGATTTCTGCTGCAACCTGAGATAGATAGAATCTGATTAGGTTGTTAGAGCTTCATCAATCGGTAGTGGTAGATTGATTATACGAGAGTTAATCGATTTACTGCTTTGTACTGGAATCCAATTCCAGTAGTGGAGTTCTGTGTTCATAGCCTCAGCTTTCTATCCCGGTGAAGACTAGTCGTCTGCCGGGTAGTTGGACTGAGAGGGCTTGGTCAGTTTAAGAGATTACAAGCTACTGTCGGATCTTCCGCAGTTTAATCAACATTTAATCAACCCAGGGTAATTACAACTGTGACCTAAATAAGGAGCTAGGGGGACTCATTCCCGAGTGACTCTTCCCTTGCTTTAGAAAACCGAACATTTCCTGCTTTCTTACTGCTTTTACTTAAATCACAACCACTCGACTTAGTTTGCTAGATAATAGATAATCACGGAGTAGGCAGTAGATCTAGACCCCGGTATGACAATTAGAGCTTGCCACTTTACTGCATTTCTGGACTGCGATTACACTTGGTTTCAGTTTGGTGTTGTGTTTGAGCGTGTCAAAGGCGCCTCAGGACTGGCAGAAGAGTAATGCTGAGAGGCCAGGGAAACCCGCGAAGTTATGAAGTGGGTAATATGGTATTCTTAAGTGTGTCCCCTTGGAAGGGAGTGATAAGATTTGGTAAGAATGGAAAGCTTAGTCCGAGGTATATCGGCCCATATGAGGCGTTGGAGCGCATTGGACCCTTAGCCTATCGACTAGCCTTACCTCCTAGCCTATCTAGGATTCACGACATTTTCCACATCAGCATGCTAAGGGCGTATCGATCCAACTCGGAGCATGTGATCAAGCATGAGGACATCTAGTTGGAGGATGATTTGACCTATGAGGAGGTCCCAGTCCAGATTGTGGATAGGCAGGAAAAGGAGTTGAGGAGGAAGAAGATTGTCATGGTAAAGGTGGTATGGAGAAACCAGGGCAGCGAGGCTGCGACTTGGGTGACAAAGAGTAGCATGAGAGAGAAGTACCCAGAGTTGTTTAATGGTGTTTAGATCGATAGTTGGCGAACTTCTGTTTACACTCACTTTTAGTTCTCTTTTTAGTTCTCATTTCTCGTTTTTTTCAATAATAAGACTTGATAGTTCTGTCCGGTTTCACAATAGCTAGCAACCCAGTTAAACCTACAATTTCGAGGTCGAAATTTCTTAAGGGAGAGGGAAATGTCATATCCCAACTAGCGTCATCCCTTCAACAACAACGTTGCATCGTAAAAGGGACTACAATACCATTCAAATTTTGGGGACGAAATTTTTATAAGGGTGGAAGAAATGTAACACTCCGACCTTTAGGTTTAGGTTCGACCTTAATACGTGATTGGTTGGGTTGATAGTTGCGTACTAAAAGTTGAAATCGTGGATTAGTAATAATAATACTATTATTATTGTATTATTATAAAAAAAAGAGGGTAGACAAAGGGGCCGCACGGCCACAATTAAACCCCCACCCCCATTATTTTTCCCCATCAGCAAAACCCCCCACCCTACCTTTTATTTTTCCCCAGAAAATCAACCCGCCGCCTGTCCCGTTCCCCAGGGCAGCGAGAAGGAAAAAGAAGAAAGGGAGCGCCAGCTCCCCATCCCGACCCGATCCCGAACCCATCCCTTTCGTGTTTCTAGGTAAGGATCAAGAACAACTTCGCGATTTCTAAACTCGATTCATCGATAATATAATTCGAAACTCGTATTTTATTGACGATGACGTTTGAGGGTTCGATCAACGAGGAGATCAACGTCCCGGGTCATCCAAGCTAGGCCTAGGCATGTTCTCGAGGTAAGGGAACTCGATCCCTTTGAGTTAGGTTGATTAATTTGAGGATTTTTCGTGAGGGTGCAACTCTGAGTTTTTAGCAACAGACTTTACAGGGTTTTAGTGACAAAGTTTAGGGTAGTCACTACAACTGTTGGGAATTTGCAGAAACTTATTTTAGTTGTTTTAAATTGTTTTGAGTCTCTATGGGTGTTTGTTCATGGGTTTAGTAATTTTATAAATTGAGGGGGGTCTATGAGATGGCTGAAACTTAATTTGGAGATTTTTCAAGATGAATTTCAATTTTTAGAAATTTTTTGAATATTCATTTTAATTAAATAAAAATCTTTCAGAGGGGGTTTTAAGTGTCTGATAATTTTCCAGGGTATAGGTACTCATGATTGACATATGAAAATTATTATCCGAATTTTTAAGAAGGTTCAATTTAGTTGAAAATTCGTCCAAGACAAAAATAAATAGGAAAAATGGTAAGTTTTGAAGGGATTATTTCTATAAAATTTTTAAAGGGGGTTAAGGGACCTTTGGAGCGAGTCTCGAGGGCTATATTTTGAGGAGAGGATGTTCTAGTGATTCAAAAGGGAATTCTAAATCGAGAAAGCTCGACTAAGGAGATGGACTTCTTATTAATAGGTTCACCGAGATAATTCGGCTAGGAGGGATTTCTTCGAGTAAGGAATCGAGGAGTCATCCTTTCAAGGTGAGTGTAAAGGGGGTAAATTCTACGCCTTATGGTATTTCAGTTTTTGAGATTGACTGCTATGTCCTATACTTGCCTTTGTGTGTTTATATGATGCATGTGATTGTGTGTAATTTATGATTCCAATTATGCATACTATAATCCGTGCATTATTTATAAGTAAGTTGAAGTTTAAGAACACGTTTTCTTTTAAGAAATACTTCTCCTTCGAGAAGGTGAAACCGTTTTGAGTTTTTAGTCACTAGCGCCAGTCCGTTACCATTTGAGATTTTGAGATAGAGCAGCAGTTATGATCTTGAGACTTTTAAGATGAGCAGCAGTTATGCTCTTGAGATATTTTTAGATGAGCAGCACCTATGCTCTTGAGAATAGTGGAAGAAGAGCCTTCCACGATAAGTTTAAGTTTAAGGAAAGCCTGGATGGGCTCTCATACGTATGAGTTGGAAACCAGACTACCTAGTGAAGGATCCCAGTGTCAGTCAAATATTTAAGTTGAGATTTGAGCTTTAAGAATAAATTTTGAAGAGTGGAAGTATCATCCACCAGTTTAAGTTAAGTTCTTAAGTAAGAAATACTAGAGATTTCAAACGTAAGGGGCGTAGACTAACCCCAACTCACTCACCAGATCGTAGAGGAGTAGATCATAACCAGCCAGTCCGTGATCAGCAAGCTAGAGGAGCTCAACACCACCGTCGCTGAGAGATGTCGAGCCAGGCGTCAGAGTAAGCATCGAGGAACTTTTGAAGTTATTAAGACTTTATGGTTAAGAGTTATAAACTGGAGATTCATTTCTTTTGTTTCTTGTGAAGAGTACGATTTTAGTTTTGCCCACGTGTTTAGGGCTTCGCTTTGAGATATTAAGACATTTAAGATTGGTATTTAAATTGAAGTTGTCTGATTTGAAGTTTTTAAATTTTACCCTGTGGTAGAAGTGTCTTTTCCCTGTTCAAAGTAGTGGGATGTTTCAGCTGCCCAAGTCGTCCAAGTATACAAAGGACAAGGAAAGAGATTGCTTAACCACTAAGGAGCTTCTTTAAGCATTAAAAACGTGTATGGAGATTACTTAGCTGCTAAGGAGCTTCCTTTGGTTATAAAAACGAGTTATAGTCCTTTATTTAAGTAGTATTATGTTTCCTAGTTAGTTTGGGATTTGTTTTCCTATTCCTTTTAGGTTAGATACATGTTTTTGAGACCTCTGTAAATAAAGGGTGTAAGAGCTGCGAATTTTGTACCCAATATTCAAGTTATCAATTAAGAGTTTTACTCGTGTTCCCTTGTGAACGTTTGTGCAAGACTTCTGTCGAGGATTCTAGGAGAATGTACGTGTCTCGTATCAACTAGAGAATGCGTCTAGTTGTGACGAGCATCTACCCTATATCAATTGTCCCTTTCCACGAGTTGATTATGTCCGATTGGTTTAATATACTAATTGCCCTTTGTCACGAGTTGGGATTGTCCGATTGATTCCACATCTATCTTTATTTTTTGTATTCAAGAAAAGCTTCGAAAATCCTTACAAAAAAGGAAGGCTGCGTACTTTGGTCATATAATTTGAGTTAGATGGTTCTATTCGGATTTGGATCATATCAAGTGGTATCAGAGCCTAGTTCAAACTCAATGGCAAACCAGAATATTTCTTGAAGCCTTTTAAAATTAGGAATGGAGCAAAATCAACGATTGATGGAGATGATGAAGCAAATGCTCAAGACGGCAGAAGTTATTCTTCAAGGGTTAAAGGGGAATAATGCGCCAGCAATGGTAATCCAACCCGAAACTCCTTTGACGATAGGGAGTCCAAATCCAAAGCAAGATCTCGAGCAAAGGGAGAATATATTTCAAACGAGATGCTTAGTGGATGGTATATACTATAAGTTGTGATTGATGGAGAGAGTTGCACTAATTTGGTGAGTGAATATTCGGTGAAGAAATTGGGGTTAAACACATTGAAACATCCAAAACCCTGCACTCTTCAATGTCTTAATGAAGATGGATCAATTAAGGTCATCACGCAAGACCTATTGAATTTTGAAATTGGACGCTATAAAGATGAAGTCCTTTGTGACGTGGTGCCAATGCAAGAGGCTCATGTTTTGCTTGGAAGACCATGGCAGTTTGATCGAAATGGACAACAAGATGGAGTCACCAAGAAGTACAAGTGGTCGCATAGAGGCCAAAAGTTCGTATTAAAGCCTTAATCTCCCAAAGAAGTCTATGACGATCAACTTCAAATGCAACTGAATTTGAAGAAGGAGAAAGAGTTTCAAGCCAAAGTAGAAGAAGATGTCAAAGAAGACGTGGAAGAGAAATAAGAGGTTCTTGTTGATGGGCTTACTAACGTCACTTATGAAGAGGATTCACAAACTTTGATTTCATCTCAAGAAGAACCAGAACTTGAAGTAGAAGAATTAGAAAAGGCAAAAGAGGTGAAAGAAGATATTCTTGTTGCTGTTGAAGATTTGAGTGCGCAAGAAGTTGATCAATTTAATGAGAAACCAGAATTCAAAGGAGGAGATCAATGCTTGGTAATTATGGACCATTTACAAATAGTTCCCCAGTATGCTCATATTGATTTTGTGATTGGTAATACAATTTCTGAAGACACAACCCGCTTGGAGAATCGACAAGAAATTCACCGCTACGTAGAGAGCTTTCATGAAAATGGTGTCTCTACAATTCGTGGTCGAATTGTCTTCAAGAAGGGGGGAATAATACGATCTTAACTACGAAGAAAATTTTGTTGGAAGACCAAGAAGAATGGAGGTGATGAGAGATCAAGATTCTACAAAGATTCGAGGTCGAATCTTCTTCAAGAGAGAGGGAATGATGCGATATCACTAGGGCAGTATTCAATTCTCATGGTCCCAAAATGAAGGTTCGAATTCAACGATTTAAGGATCAACTGGGAGCATTCTTGATGGATAAAATGGAGAATGGATTAAGGATCCGGCCTACAACATTTCTTGGAGCCCAAAACGTCCATCCTTGCAGCCCAACTCGTCCAAGTATGAAAAGGACAAGGAAAGAGATTGCTTAACCACTAAGGAGCTTCCTTAAGCATTAAAAATGTGTTTGGAGATTACTTAGCTTCTAAGGAGCTTCCTTTGGTTATAAAAACGAGTTATAGTCCTTATTTAAGTAGTATTATGTTTCCTAGTTAGTTTGAGATTTGTTTTCCTATTCCTTTTAGGTTAGATACATGTTTTTGAGACCTCTATAAATATAGGGTGTAAGAGCTACGAATTTTGTACCCAATATTCAAGTTATCAATTAAGAGTTTTTACTCGTGTTCCTTTGTGAACGTTTGTGCAAGATTTTTGTCGAGGATTCCAGGAGATTGTTAGACCTGAAAAATTACAACCCGACCCGAAACCGTTCAAAAACTAGAAATTTTTGTAACCCGAAACTCGAATGACCTGAACCCGATAACCCGTGATTTTTTGGGTCGGGTCGGATGGGTTATCGGGTCGACCCGTTAGACCCGTTCCATTTTATATATACTCCCAAAATATGATAAGATCGATCATAAATTGGTACGATGTTTAAAAAAATCACAAGGATTTGAATGACATGTTTGGAGTTTAAGGATAATCAAATATCATGTGTTTATGAGAACGCTCGTAACCCGAAATGACCTGTAACCCGACCGGAAACCGAATGGGTTGTGTCAATATTTGACATGAAATCAGCCAACCAAACATGACCCGACCAGTAACCGAAGTCCCCTATAGACACCACATTTTGTCCGGAGGAACCGCTTTACTTAAAACGCAAAAGCTAAAAATTGAAATGAAAGTTTGAATATAATTGGTTAAGACTAGCGGTGGCAAGTCGATGAAATACCAATGATTTCCAAATTCACTTTTGTTTAATTCTAATAATGATTTGGTTAAGACTAGCAGTAGCAAGTCAATTTGAGACAATGTTACCAATTTTTGCTTTTATATGATTTAAGGATCCACTCGAGTGAACAGAAAAATAAACGGAGAGATAGGCACTACTTTGACATTTGGAATTTAGTATGCTTAAGGGAGTTTGGATTGGCTTACAGTGTATGAAGAAGTACAAACGAATTAATAGAAAGTATACTTTTGCTTACTTATCATCGAGAATTACATTGATAATGAGTGAAATATGGCAATCATGTGGGTAATTACAAATCATAGATATACAATTACAAAAATGGGCAGTATAAAACAAACTAGGGCCTTACAAGTATGCAGGCTCAGTTTTTAAGTCATTGGCCTCCTTAACTTCTCAAGTTAGGCCCGAAATGACAAAGGCTTGTAAAAACAAACAAAGCTGATCAGTTGAAGCCCAAATTCAAATCACAAACTCAGATCTCAAAGCCCACAACACGAACAACTTGGCCCAATTACCAGTCCATACACAATCCCAGATCGAGGCCACGAGTGACAGCAGATTTTAGACCCATACAAATTTGCCCCAACCGATTCTTATCCACAAACGGCTCGGCAACACCTGTCCTGACCAGTCAGAACCGACTAAGCAAGGTGGAGGCTTCAGATGCAGCCTTGAGGATCTACCAATCAGAGAGAAGCATGTCATGCTCATCATCAATCACAGCAGGACACGTGGCGTCGATTTTGCTATTTAAAAGGCTCTTCAACTCTCGTTTTTTTAGGGGGGGGGGGGGACGAATTGGAAGAAAAAACACTATAGAGATATAAATACATACAATTTCTTCTGTGGAAGAAGGCGCTGAAGATCATAGAAGAAAGAGTTGTATTCTTGAATCACACCAGGTTAGCTTTTCAACTTCTTTCGACTCTTTTTCATAATGAAATTTTACCCTTGTGCTCAGGTTCTTTTGGTTCAAATTTCATCTCTTGTATTATTCTACTAAACTAGCTAATATGTTCACTCATTTCCCTTGAAGTGGTTTATGTTTTGAGCAATAATTATTATTGTCTTCCCTCTACTAGCATTGATTATGCACACTACATAGTAGTATTTAGTTTAAATTTAGCTACTCACTTTCTATTTTATTTTACTCTCCATCCATTTATAGTGATTAAACACTTTCCAAGTTTCCATAGATCTACTATTTGAGTCATATATTTTCTTTTTGCCAAGAAACACAGTCAACACTCCAAACACCATAGTCACATAGAAATTCCTTATACATCATACCATAACAAAATCCGAATATTAGAACACCACCAAAATCGACAAGTTCATTGAAATAACCTAAAGCCTTTTTTTCATTTTTGAATCGTATAGTTTATTTTGGATTCAGATCCAACAAAAACCACAAATCAACCATCAACCATAGTTCAGTAAGAATCGCAAGCAGTGGCGGCGATTCATAGAGGCTAAAAGTAGCCATCTATATTTTCATTTCGCAAATATCCATTTTACTACTTAGATTAGGTAGAAGCAAATCCATGAATTTTAAGCTTTAAACCAAAACGCAATGAAAACCATACGTACCATCACAAGCTCAATCTGATTTAACCTTATTTTCTATCAAAAACTCAGAATCTAATTTTGTTTTGAAACCCGTCAGATCAGAAACTTCATGATAATCATATAGATTTATACCTTCCAAGTTTTACCCTTCAGCCATTACCATACTAAGTAAAGTACGTAAAAATCCATCACTTAAGAAACATCCCAACTCATACATAACCAGTTTTATTGGGAATCCAGACCCGATAGTTATGTTAAAAATCTTATAAGCCCATTTAATTTCAGTTCAAACTCTCTAATCACACTAAGCTGAGTTTAGGAGACCCTTACCCAGATCAGGCCTTTTCCTCAAATCTGCAAAAATAAAGAAGAGAAGGATCAGATCTGTCCCAGATCGAAATAAACAAAAAAAAAAAAGAATTAAAAATACTCAACTGTTGTCGCCAGAGATCCCTGCCGACGGCGACTCTTCCTCCCCCCTGGCGTGCGCTGCTTCCTCTACCCCTCGTCGAATCCAAAATAAAATCAAAATACAATATAAAAAAAACAAAATAAGAACCCGAAATCAACAAATGAAACCCAAATAAAAACATGCAGGCTCAGTCGCCACTCACCATAGTCGTAAGGTTGCCGTCGCCGCCGTTCTAATTAGGAAAAACATATGGGGAACTCCTCTCGAGTCCGGGTCGGATTTCCAGAAATCAAACAAAAAAATAGGAATCAGAATTCTAAACCCCAAAAAACATATCTGAAAGTAGAAATTGCACATGCAAAAAGAAAAAAAAGAAAGAGACGACCCTACCTCAATCAGTCGTCGTCGTCGAGGTTCCGCCGTTCCTCCCGTCGCAGCCTTCCCATTCGCCTTTGCTCTCGTTATTACGAGAGAGAGAGAGAGAGAGACGCGAGAGTGAGAGAAGAGAGCGGCCGCCGTTTGATCTCTTTGGAGGCGGCTAGGGTTTCGTCTTCTTTTCTTTGGAAGAGAAGAAGAAAGGCGAAGAAGAATCGAGAGAGGAGTGAGTGGGCGGCGGCTGCTGCGGATTGATTAGGGTTAGGTTAAAAAGTTTATATACCATGAGTTTCAAAAAGGCGAAAATGCCCCTAAGGTTTTCATCTTATAACGTGGCCTTGCCACCGTGCTTTCGTGCATTTACCATAATACCCTCCCCCTTTCTCTACATTAAACGTGAAAATCAATAAGAATGTTTAGAGCGGGTTTCGAACCCGCGTCCGTAGGATGGAACGCAAAGTGTTACCGGGGTTTTGGCCAGTTGGGCTGCTGGCCCATCTTGCATAAATGTAATCATCCCATTCATATTTATTAATTTTAAAATCCTTAATACGAAATGTTAGATGCGAATTAAGTTTATCTCGTTTCTTTTCCAATACGTCAAAATACTTACTAGTAACTTAAATTCTTATATTCTATTTTCATAATTTCATCATAATCAATTTAAATTTTATTAACAAAAATTATAATATGAGAATTACGTTCAGTGGAACGTTGTAAAAGCTATAATTAAAATTATCAAAGTCGCACGAACCATGTTGACTTTGATCCCGTGTTACGGGTACGTAGGCAACCGATAAGGTTCAAGTCCAACTAACCAATTAACTCTATCTTTAAATTGTACGTCAATGGACGTATAATTAAATTATAAATAATACGTTAAAATCATTAAATGGTCCAGTGGGACCCTAAAATTACAAAAATATCACTAAAATACACCCAACTCATATAAAAACTTATCAACTTAAGTAGTACCGATTTAGGGCGTTGTGGGGTGTGATTTCACTTTCCCACACGTAACCGTACTCCCGAACCCATATCTCTTAATCGCAGACCATATCTCGGTTCCGACCCTAAGGTTAGAGCCGATTCAAAGAGTGTTCGATCCACTCCAACTAAGATCGATGGCGACTCCCAAAAATGCCGACGCAACGACGGACCCCCGGAGGGACGGTTGCGACATCCCCAACCCGAAATTACCCAACCCTACCCGATTGCCAGGTCTAGAGATTGTACATGTCTCGTATCAACTAGAGAACGCGTCTAGTTGTGGCGAGCATCTACCCTATATCAATTGCACCTTTCCACGAGTTGATTATGTCCGATTGGTTTAATATACCAATTGCCCTTTATCACGAGTTGGGATTGTCCGATTGATTCTGCATCTCTTTATTTTTCGTAATCAAGAAAAGCTTCGAAAATCCATAAAAAGAAGGAAGGCTGTGTACTTTGGTCATATAATTCGAGTTTGGGGGTTGTCTTCGGATTTGGATCATATCAATATGTTGGGAAATCGTTTATTGTCCATAAGAACGGAACATGTAAACGAAATGTTTCGTTTGAGTGTCCGTCATAAGTACTGACCTTATCCTCCCATAACTCTCTAAACATTTCTATTAGGGGCTTTAAGTACACATGTATGTTATTACCAGGCGATTTCTCTCAAGGTATAAGGAAAGTAAGGATAAAATAAGATTTTGTCATACATTTCCAAGGCGGGAGATTGTATGGTATTAACACGACAGGCCACATGCTATAACTATTGCTCATGTTCCCAAAAGGGTTGAAACCATCACTCAGAAGAGCAAGCCGAACATTCCTAGGGTCTGCTGCGAACCAACTATGATACTCATCGAATCGTTTACAAGTTTTTGCATCAGTCGAATGCCTTAACGTATTATCATCAACACGCAAGTCCTTGTGCCACCTCATATCTTTAGCATCTTCCTTAGTCATGTACAATATTTGAAGTCTATCTTTTAGTGTGAAATACTTAGCTTTTTTTTGGGCTACATTATTTTGTTTCCCTGGTATGTATCTAAACTCATTGCATTTGGGGCATGACTTGGCAGATTCTAGAGGATCTCTATTGAGTACACAATGATTTGGGCAGGCATCTATAGTCGTGTAACCGAACCCAAGATTTTTCATGTACCGCTTAACTTCATAGAAGGAAGAAGGAGGTGTCTCACCAACATGTAAACTTTCTTGACTAGGTCCAGATTAATGTTGAAGGCTTTGTCAGTATTGTTGGTTACTAGTTTATTATTCAGCAACTTCATAATGAATAATAATATGGAAAAGTTTTGCATCCAGGGTATAATGGCAAATCGGCATCACGGATTGGCCGAGCCAATTTGTCACTGAGGTCTGTTAGATTAGAATATTTAGGTGTAATTGACCCCTCAATGACAGGAGCATTTCCAGAAGTAGCATGCAACAGATCCCCTAACATATCAACCATGTCATCTTCTAAACACTTAGTCTCAGGCGCAACGGTAGGTTGACTAGGCTAATTACTAATACTCACAAAGTCAAAAGACTCACCCTGATGGATCCATGTAGTATATGTCTCCACCATGCCATTCCTAGTTATATCATCTGCGACAATCTCCAACTTCTTGAAGTTTCGATTATTGCACCTTTTACAAGGGCATCTAGTTCTACCTAGCGTATCAACATGTTTGCTGGCGGCCCTGATTCGGGCCCAAATGTACACATTTTAACCATCATTTCTTATTCGTTTAGCTTAGCATTTCATCGTTCCTCGACATATTTCACGCTAGGTTGTGAATATTCTGATACATTTCAGGTCCTAGCAAGTGTTGAAGGGTCGAGGTCGAATTTTGGGATAATTGGAGGTCAAAAAGCGCAAAAACCAAAGAAAAGTCCGAAGACCGTGACAATTGCATCGTAGCAGTGAAGTGAAGGCGTCCAGGAAACAACCGCGGTTCACGGCTAGACAAGGCAGTTCACGGTCTCCTTAGACCGTGAACATGGACCTCAAACAGTAAAGTTACTAACGACAAGGCAGTTCACAGTCTTAGCCATTGAAAGTGAACCCAGGCGAGTGAAGCGACGCGTTTTGGACGACGTTGAGTTCATGGACGCGTTTAGGAGTTCACGACCGTGAACTGGCCAACGCGTCCGTGAACTGGTCACTTTTGGGCAAATATAAAGACAACAGCGGGGAGAAAGAAATGAGAGCTAGTTTTTGGAGAAGAAACACTTTCTTTCTCTAGGGTTTCAACCTAAACACAAAAGGGGAGTTCTAGTGAGAGAGAGAGAGAGAGAGAGTGCTAGAGTGATCTTGGAGCATCATTGGAGGCTTGGGTGGAAGATTCAAGCCTAGAAGAAGAAGACCTTGAGCTCAAATTTGTAATCCCTCTCTCTCTCTCTCTAGAAACTCACTCTTTTCTCTTTGGGTGTTGTAGATCCCTAACAAATACTTTGTAATTACTTGTCTAGATTGAATGATTGTCATTGGGTATTGGTTAATTTGATGTTTGAGGCATTATTCACATGATTGTGCATGCTTGTGCTTAGCAACTTAGGGGTTGTGCGTGTTTTGTGCTTAGCATCCTAGGGATTGTGCATAATTGTGCTTAGCACCCCTAAGTTTATGCATTTAGGTGCTAGTAATCTTATTTGCCACCTTATTCTAGCTTTGAGAAGAAAATCCTCCTATCAAGGGAGACTCAATCGAGTTGGTTTTCCTTCCACTTTGTAAGCAACCTAAACTAGGTTGAGTTAGGGTAGCCCTCGATATTGAATTAAAGAATTCGATTAATCGTGGTTAAACCGTCCGACCTTCGAGTTGAGTGAGGAAGTAAGCCGATTACCGATTGTCTAAACTGAGAGGGTCGAGTGACACGGCCTTTCATCCTCACCTCGGTTTAGCAATTGAGACTATGTTCTCCGACCACATAGGCTTTCCTCTGCGGTTCATAATTAACGTGCCCAAGGCAATCGTTCCAATCCAACGAGTCTTTGTAGCTAGTTAGGGGGAAGCAACTCTTGGGTGAAGCTCCCTTAGTTATAATTTTGCTTTATTTACTTTTCTTTGCTTGGTTAGTAGTAGTTCCAATAAACCTAATCCCTAAAGTTGCTTGCTAGATAACTACCTAAGCGATTGAAGTAGGGGTACATGGATCGGCCCGAGTTGACAATTTAAATACTTGCTCTATTCTACAGCTGGCTAGAGTTTAAAAACTTGGGCTCTAGTCGGGATTAATTTGTGGTGTAGTTTCGTGCGATTCATGTTTTTGGCGCCGTTACCAGGAAACCGCGGTCTATTATTTTGAAAAGGTCACTTAGTATTAATCTAGCATTTTCTATCTTGCCTTTTTTTGTTTGTGTTTTGTGTTGTGTTTTGTTTACCTACTCTTCGTCTTGAAGGGTGGTTTGTGTTTGTTTGATTTCGTTTTTGTATTTTTGTTTGTGTAAGTTATGAATCAAGGATCCGAATGGCTTCTACAATAGGTTGGGGTATCCACAACCACCCGAATGGGGGTACGCCGGAGGTTCATGGAGTGAACAAGAAGGGGGAAGCCAAAGATCCGGGTTCTATCACCAACCCCCCTTCCAAGACGAACAACCATACCATTGGGGGTATGAAGAGGCTTCCCCATATCAAGAAGGTTTCCCTCCTCAACCCGAGGAGAAATCCAAGTTGGAGTTGGCCATGGAAGCCTTCATGGGACGATCATCAAGACCATGTGCCACTCCACAACCGGAGCCAAAGAGAAACTGGGAGCTCATGGTGGAGGAATTTGCCCGGGGTACCGACGAGGGATGCTCCAACTTGGACCTTCCCATCACCGGCCCTATCGACTCAACCTTTCTTCGCGAATCGGAGGAGCTCCGTCGACGCACGGAGAGGCTAGGAGGGCTTGTAGAGCAAGCATGTGCACAACTTGCTCACAATCGCCTCCGGGTTAAGATCAGGTGACTAAGGGGGGTACCCTTAGTCACTTGGCTAAGTCAATCTCAGCCTTCCATGCTCATTAAAATCCTAAGGCTACAATTAATTCATTTTAAGGAAGGATAACAAAGTAATTATACATTTTAATTTTGGAATTAAAATAAAAAAAAGAAAAGAAGTCCTTCACTCTCACTTGTTTGTCGCACGCGGAGATTGATCCATAGAGACGACGGTGGCGAGGGACGACGGCGGCCAGGGACGACGGCGGCCAGGGACGACGGCAGTGAGAGATGAAGGTCGACGACGTTTTGTGTTCGGGGGGAGAGAGAGAGAGGCGGAGGTAGAGAAGAAGAGAGAGAGAGGCGATGGCGACCTAGAGGAGAGAGAGCGGCGGCGGTAGAGGAGAAGAGAGAAAGACGACGGTGGCGGCGAGGAACAACGACGGCGGCGGCGAGGAACAATGACGACAAGAGAAGACGAGAGCGACGACGACCATGGAGGAGAGAGAGGCAGCGACGGGTGAGGAGGAGAGAGACACAGACATCGCCAATTTGTTGGCGGCGATGATTTCGTAATTTTTGTCGGCCTAGTTTGTAATCGATTATGTTTATATCTTTTATCATTCCAGTTTGTAATGTTTAAATGACTATTTTGTATATATTGTAATTTGTAATTTTGTTTGTCTAGTTTGTATACTTTATGTTATGATTTGTACACTTTCTATTCATTGATTTGTAATACAAGTTTACTGATTTGTATCATAAGTAGTGTTATTTTGTACTGTTTATGTTTTGTAATGTTTGTCGAGTTGTTTTGTAATGTTTGTAAGCTTTGTTATTTTGTAATGTTTGTCGAGTTCTTTTGTAATGTTTGTAAGCTTTGTTATTTTTGTGCACCATGTTTGTCATTTTTACTAAACATACAAACCATACAAATCACACTGACATTATGTAAAAAAATACTAACAATACAAACCGACAACACTTGCATTACAAATCACTGTTCTTCCCTCTCTCTCCACCGTTGTCGCCGCTGTTGACTCTCTCTCCACCGCCGACGCCGCCGCCGACTCTCTCTACTGTCGTCGCCACCTCTCTCTCTCTCCATCGCCGTGCTGCCTCTCTCTCCTCCATTGTCGCCGACACTCTCTCTCCGCCGCCTCTCTATCCTCCACCATCGTCTCTCTCTCTCCTCTGTTTTCCCGACGATGACGAGATCTGCTTTCTCTCTCTTCAAAGCTGCCGCCTCTATCACGTTCGTTCTCCTTTCCCTCTCTTCGTCGTCGCCGGCACCGTCGAGATCTCCATTGTTGTCGTCGTCACCCTCTCTTCCATCATCGTCGGCGTTCTCCCCCGCTACAGTGCTTCTCTCTCTCATGGGCGGCGGTGCTACGCAGAAGAAGACAGGCTGGAGGAAAAAAATAATTAAATTAAATTTTCATAATCCCAAAATTGCCCCTCTCATTATTTAATCATCCCTTCCATTATTTCCACCATTAGATCAATTAATAAGGATCCAATGGCCGAGGGGGGCTTAGCCAAGTGACTAATCACCCCCCCCCTTAGTCACCAGATCTGCACTCCTAGCCTCCTACCATTGGAAGAAAGAGAGGAATTCGAAGAGGCGAGCCATGAGACCTTTGGAAGAATGAGCTCCGACATGGATTTCCAACCCCTCGCTCCTCCCGGTTTGACACTAGAAGAGAAAGTGGCACGAGCTTGTGAAAGCTATCGCCTCTCATTATTGGAGGAGAAAAAGGAGGTTGAAGGGGCGATCAATGACAACCGTGTGGAGCAAGAAGAACTCACCCCGGAGAGCTCCCCTGGTGAGGATGAACAAGAAGGTTGCATTGGAGACTCCCGTCACTTTCTCCTTCCCGAAAGCAACTTTGAAGACCAAGACAAGAGTGTGGAGGAGCAAGAGAATCCTTTCTATGATCTTGCATGGTATCTTGCACTCCAAACTGTGCTTGAAGAATTGAAAGGGAAGGAGAAAGAAGAGGGTGAAAAAAAGGAAGATGAAGACGAAAGCCTCGAGGATGAATTGGAACGGTCGGAAGTTGTCACGGATGGCTACCGTGATGCTCAAGACTTGGAATTAGGGATGGCAATGGGTAGGGTCGGGTGCGGGTTTACCCTATACCAACTCCTAACCCCGTCGGGTAGAGCCTTCTAAAATACCCGACCAAATAACCACCGGGTATGAAAATTATATAACCATACCCTACCCACCGGGTAACCACGGGTATTCGGGTAACCATGGGTACGAATCCTAAACTATGAACTTATACACATATATGCACATACGTACTGTTGTCCATTAAAAATTCTCAATACTTCTAATTGTTCTAGCTTCAACAATCCACACAAATAAAAACAACAAAAACATAATAATTGTTCTTGCTTCTACAATCCACACAAACATAATAATTGTCTACATCATCATCAATAATGGTAGCTAAACTAAATTTCTCAAGCTAAACTAAATTTCTCAAGGGAAATTGACCCTTTGGTAAGCGGGGCGGGTATTATCGATTACCATACCCGTACCCTACCCTTTATTTTGAAACCGGGTATTACCCGTACCCGCCCCTTAACCCGTCAATGCGGGTAATTACCCTCGTTGACCGGTTACGGTCGGGTAGGGTACCCATGGTTACGGGTTGGATTGACATCCCTACTTGGAATGTCCTCTTGAGGAAACCAACACTCTTCCACATTTCACCCCAAGCCTTGAAGAGGAAGTTCTCAATGAGGAGATGAGCGTCGAGTCAATCAAAGACGTAGCTTGGAGACTTGCTATTCAACAATTGCTTGCGGAAGAGCGAGGAAAGACGGAGACAAAAGAGGTTGAAGAGGAGGAAGAAAGCATTAAAGAGGAGGAAGAACTTGAGTGTTCCCAAGGGGAGGAAATTGGAGAAGAAATAAGGGAGGTTGAAGATGAAGTAGAAGGAGCAAGTGGCGTCCAAGATGAGGACGAGGTCGGGGTGGATGAAGCATCCAAAAGTTATGAGGGCTATGAAAGCTTTCCACCCGACCTCAGCGCGCTTTTGGAGAAGGACCCATTTGCGGCTCTTTGCCAAGCAAAGGCCAAACCATCCGCGATCCCTCTTGGTGGATGCGATGGAAGCAAATAGATGGTGCATTACATGGTGTGGGACAAGGAGAAAAGTGAAGAAAGTAAGAAGAAGAGGTCTCGTGGGAGGAGCCTCAAAGCCGCTCAAGTTCACGAGTCGTCAATCATGGACTCGTCCAATGCTCATGACTTGAGACATCACCTCACTGACGAGAACCTAAACTTCAAGGAGGTTCTTGGATGGACCGAAACTTGAAGAGCAACCGTCCGGCTCACGACGTTAAAGAAGCGCTTGGTGGGAGACAACCCAACCATCAACGGTTTGCATCTCTTTTCCTTTTAATAAGATGATCAATGAATAGATTTTGGTGGTGTTTTTCCGTCTCCTTGCTCTTCCGGATTTCACCCGCCCTCCGCTCCCGAGCACAAACATTCACAACTTGCCCGGTAACATCGTTCTATCCTCTTCTTTTACGCCATTGAGGGAAATGTCGAGTTTAAGTGTTGGGGGGGGGGGGTAGTCCATTATTCATGTGGGTGTGAATGTGTGGTGTGATTTTGAATGCTTGGAGCCTAGATGTATGCCCAAATTTTTAAAATTTGAGGGCTCCAAGCATAACAAATTCTACATTTGCATGATCATAGTGGCATCTTGTGGTGATTTGTTTTGAATCTCGTGGTTATTAGCATGGTCTATGGATGATTCGATTGTGATTGTGTGCATCCTATGATGATGACTGAGACTTGTATTAGGTGTGAGCACCTAGGTAGCCATGTGAGACTTGTGCCATTTGTTTTGTTCTTGTGCGATAGTTCCCCCTTTACATGATGTGTAGCATTCACGTTGTTGCTAGCGAGGAAGATGGAGGCATAGGATTAGCCCACGACCCAAAAGTTGACCGACACGATCATATTATCCCTTAGTCAACCCTTTTGAGCCGTGTGTCTAAGGGTCGCTCTCGTTTTAGGTAGCTCACTCTACTTGAGCTTGATTAATTTAGATAGAACGACCTACTTTCTTCGTGTCTAAAATGTTATCGAGTCACCCTTGTGTTTGGAAACTCCATTCATACCATTTGAGCTAAAACGAAGTTCCACATGAGTGATTTATGTATGGTCTTGCTTAAGAAGTAAAGTGAGTGTGGACGTAGTTTTTCAAAGTGAGCATTGTTCCTTAAGTTAAAAAATGTGGCATGTTTATAGCTCTCTTTAGCCCCCAAAGAAAAGATAAGAAAAGAAAAAAAAAAAAGAGATCAATAAGAGGGAAAAGAAGAAAAGAGAGTGGCCACAAAAAATTATAATAAATGTTAAACATGCTCTTAGAAGTGTTGCTTAGCATGCAAGCTTTAGGAACACTTTCATGTTGTTTGCCTACCACACTCTTGTGCTTGAAATTGGATAGCAAAGGTAGCAAGAAAGATTGTTGTGAATGGTTTGGTGATTGGTTGTGGTTTGGAATCGAGGGAAGTGTGGTTTTTGGCCGATGCTAGTGGCCATTGAGTATAGGAGAGGGTTCCAATCGAAACGTTATAACCTTTTGTGGTTTTATGATGGAAATGTGGAACCTTGTGCTATGTTTGCCACCACCCAAAATGCCTTTCCCCATGTCCTACACCATAGCCAGTCATTTGAACCTGTGTCCAAGACCTCCAGACAAGCTAGCAACGACACCCATATTGTGATGTCTAACATTTAGAGGCTATCGTCATGGTAAAGGGACGTTAGGATTGAGCTTGAATATGCACATATTTTGCATCAAATGGTCCTGACCCCACTGGTCGAGAATGAGCGATCCTTCATCATGTTTTGTTCATTTCTTTTACCTCGGTGAGGACCTAGGTTGCTCGATCGTTCGTTCCTATGATGAGATCTTCATGCATGTGTAACTGTGATTGGTGAGTCGTCAAGGCATGTTGTGTGTTGGTTGATGAATAATGTGAGAACTCTTCTTTTGCACAATCTTAATACAATTGAATTTCGTTTGTGGTGGTTGCTAAGATTACTTTGTTTTTGTCCATAGGTCGGTGTCAAATAATCATTTTGATTAATTCATTTTGTGCCCTATGACATGCCCCTAAAAAGTGTTTTAAAAAAGAAGTTGTAAGCTTACCTTGTTTTGTACTTCGTTTGCTTGGGGACAAGCAAACGTCAGTGTGGGGGAGTGATTCGGGCCCAAATGTACACATTTTACCCCACATTTCTTATTTGTTTAGCTTAAAATGTACACATTTTACCCCACATTTCTTATTTGTTTAGATTAGCGCATAATAGAAGGCTTATTAAACATGGGCATATTCCTTGACATATTTCACGTTAGGTTGTGCTTGTTTTGATACATTTCAGGTCCTAGCATGTGTGGAAGGGTCGAGGTCGAATTTTGGGATAATTGGAGGTCAAAAAGCGCAAAAACCGAAGAAAAGTCCGAAGTCACTGTTTGGACGCAGGAAACAGCCGCAGTTTACGCCGAGACAAGGAAGTTCACGGTCTCCTTAGACCCTGAACATGGACCACAAACCGTGAACATCGAGCAGTCCACCGAGGTTCGTGAAGTTACTGACGACAAGGCAGTTCACGGTCTCCAAGACCGTGAAATGGGGCCATTGACCGTGAACCGAGGCGAGTGAAGCGTCATGTTTTGGACGATGCTGAGTTCACAGACGCGTTTAGGAGTTCACGACCGTGAACTGGCCAACGCATCCGTGAACTGATAACTTTCGGGCAAATATAAAGATAGCAGCGGGGAGAGAGAAAGGAGAGCTGGTTTTTGGAGAAGAAACACTTTCTTTCTCTATGGTTTCAACATAAACACCAAAGGGGAGTTCTAGTGAGAGAGAGAGAGAGAGTGCTAGAGTGATCTTGGAGAATCATTGGAGGCTTGGGTGGAAGATTCAAGCCTAGAAGAAGAAGAAGATCTTGAGCTCAAATTTGTAATCCCTCCCTCCCTCCCTCCCTCTCTCTCTCTCTCTCTCTCTCTCTCTCTCTCTCCCCCCCCAGAAACTCACTATTTTCTCTTTGGGTGCTGTAGATCCCCAACTAATACTTTGTAATTGCTTGTCTAGATTGAATGATTGTCATTGGGTATTGGTTAATTCGATGTTTGAGGCATTATTCACCATGATTGTGCATGATTGTGCTTAGCAACTTAGGAGTTGTGCATGTTTTGTGCTTAGCATCCTAGGGATTGTGCATAAATGTGATTAGCACCCCTAAGTTTGTGCATTTAGGTGCTAGTAATCTAATTTGCCACCTTCGTCTAGCTTAGAGAGGAAAATCCCCCTGTCAAGGGAGACTCAATCGAGTTGGTTTTCCTTCCCCTTTCTAAGCCACCTAAACTTGGTTCAATTAGGGCAACCCTCAATATTGAATTTAACAAGTTGATTAATCGTGGTTAAACCGTCCGACCTTCGAGTTGAGTGAGGAAGTAAGCCGATTACCGATTGTCTAAACCGAGAGGGTCGAGTGACACGACCTTTCATCCTCACCTCGGTTTAGCAATTGAGACCGTGGTCTCCGACCACATACGTTTTCTTCTGTGGTTCACGATTAACGTGCCCAAGGAAATCGTTTCAATCCAACGAGTCTTTGTAGCTAGTTAGGGGAAAGCAACTCCTGGGTGAAGCTCCCTTATTTAGAATTTTCCTTTATTTACTTTTCTTTGCTTGGTTAGTTGTAGTTCCACTAAACCTAAACCCTAAAGTTGTTTGCTAGATAACTACCTAAGCGATTGAAGTAGGGGTACATGGATCGACCCGGGTTGAAAATTTAAATACTTGCTATATACTGCACCCGACTAGAGTTTAAGAACTTGGGCTCTAGTCGGGATTAATTTGTGGTTTAGTTTCGTGCGAGTAAGGCCCCTATGAACTCAGAAACCCCCTTTTGATATTCTTCACAAAACCTATCCTTATGCTTAATTCAATTTCTACTCATTCAATCTGTGCGTAAAGAAACTGACCTTCCCTTTATAGGCAGTTGGTCTGGTCAAGATGGAAGCACAACATGAGATGAACTAGAAACGAATCTGCAAAGGGTATATGACATAACATTAGGAACCAGTTCACTTACACCATTTCATTAAAACACAAAATTCAAGACATTCATCTAATCTTACCTTTGCCTAGTGCTTGAGGCGCCTTCTCTCTATTCTAATTAGCACAACAGGATGGTTGAAGGATCGAAGATATAAGCAGCCCCTGCCACCTAGTCAATGATGAGGAAACACAAGAGCTCATTCAGATACATAAACCAACAAAATATCAATCTGGCCATATAATGGGAGTGACACTAAGCGAACAATATTCTTAAGCTCAAGCAAACAAAGCAGTACAAAGTTGGCAGATGAAGGAGGGATGACGCTCACCAGGTTCTGCTAGACCAGCGATTTTGCTACGGGAAACGAGGGAGCGAGAAAGATTATGCTATGGGAACGATTTCCTACAACGATTTTGCTACACAAATTGAGCATGCGGAGATTGCTGAACTTTGAATTGCAGCAGTGACTGTTAGACGGGGAGATTGGTGGAACAGATATGACAGAACACCCGGCGGTGAGTGGCTGGCGCGATTGGTGGTGATACGATCCCAAACGGATCAAAGTACAAGTGGAAATTGTTGAGTCAAGAACCAAATTCAACTTGCTGGAAAAACCTGGATTTTTAGTTAAGTGTAGAAGCTGTTTTGGGTAGCTCTCTTTGCAGGTATTGTTCTCTCTCTCGATTGGGTCGATGAAAATGGGGTTTTAAGGGTTTGTTTTGTAGATGGCAACTCCCTTTACAACTTGGAGTGTCTAGGAGCTCGAGGCAATGCTGGAAAGAGTGACTTTCGAGCTCAACAAAAGGCTAAGACAACACAGGCAAACTGCCAGGTTTTGCCTACGGCATGAGACAGTTTCGAGAAGGTCACTTTAAAGCTCAGGGCACGAAGAATGGATGAGAATCGAGCTTCAAGGGTTAGTCCACATGAAAGTTCGCATTTTCTAGTACAAAAAAAAAGGTATTGGGTGATCCAATCGGGCTCGGGAGGAGGGAGAACGAGGGTCTCCAAGTTGACATCAACACCA
This sequence comes from Linum tenue, assembly GCA_946122785.1. Classification (NCBI taxonomy): domain Eukaryota; kingdom Viridiplantae; phylum Streptophyta; class Magnoliopsida; order Malpighiales; family Linaceae; genus Linum; species Linum tenue. The sequence goes on along the minus strand of CAMGYJ010000009.1, from coordinate 38,826,004 downwards.
GCTGGTTACTTGCGTTTTAAGTTTCCGTTTTGTATTAGAATTGGGACTGTTTTGGCTTACCTTGTTTGTTTCGGTTTCTTTTACTTTCCAGACTATTTGTAATCTCTATTTAAGGTCTACAAACGTATTGTAAGGTAGTTTTGAGTTGAACACAGAAAATAAAACACCCTAAACTAAGTCTTATCGCTAGTTTTTGGTTGACAAGCTTTGGCCGAGAAAACCAAACTCGAACTTGCTCTTGTATCGATCAATACCGCCTTGATCGTGGACGAGCTTCCACATAAACTCTTTGAGCCTTCCTCCAGGTGTAGGATTGCACGAAAGTCCCATCCCTTTTTCATTTCAATTGTGGTTGGCGGCTTGGTTTCGTCGACAAGTTGCTAGACTTGGCTTTTCAAACTCGAATTGTGAACTCAACACCTAGCTGGGTGTTATTAGGTGGAATGATGGGTAAAAGATCAAGCTGTTTGGAATTTTGGTGGTGATTGTTTTTTGGGGTTCTTTTGGATTTTGATCGACTGCTCAGTTTGGAGAGACAATGAAGGAGGATAATGTTTCAATTTATGAAAGTTATTATTATTTTTGTGATTTATTTTCCCCGGAGAAAGAGGTTTCAGCCTAACACTAGCAAATCTAACGAAATGCCATTTTCACAACACGAAACCACTATATTATGATGAGCATTACATTTTGTCCGCACCGCAAGGGATTATGGTTCTCTATTGTGACAAATCAAATTGTCATTTAAACAATTTAGGAAGACATAATATGACAAAAGATACTTTGACGATAAAATTTGTCACTTTATGCCTCATACATCCCAACATGGGTTACCTATTTTGACAAACCATATGGTGACACAAAAATTTGGTCACATTAACCACTTAAACTAACAAAGTATTCCGACAAACATACATTTTGTCACATTAGGCTTACCAAATATGACATACAATTTTGTCATATAATTGCACCTATTGTGAAAAACGAAAAATGACAAAAAAATATTTTGTCCTAATAGGCCGAATTTGTTGTAGTGTTGAGACTTCCAAAAGTCTCTTTGCTCCAACTCCTCGGTTTAGTTTCGCACTCTTTTATCTCGTCCATGACTAAGCCGTTTCTAGCTTTCTTTCACCCCTCTTCTACCACCAGTTTTATCTCCTAATGGTTCTGCCAGTAGGCTCGTACCTGAAAAAAGAGCCCCATTTAATCTCTGGCTCACTTAATTGAGTTTACAGAAACAAGGGATTGTGATCACAACCACATCGGTTCAAGTGATACATCCGAGCCTGGGGATAAAGATTCGTACAGGTAGTAGTTGACACCATCCTTTCGACCCTTTCTTCCTAAAAAGTATCATCTTTATGATTATTATTCCACGTTCCGTAGAAACCTAAATATTCTAGGCTGCACTCCTCCAAAGCTTTATTGAAACCCTCCATTTCATGTTCATCAGCTTCGTGTTTCCCGTTCTTCTCTGCATAACATTGTACCCAGGTTAAAATCCCCTATAACCAGCCAGGGTAAATTAACCAGGTCACGTAGCTGTCTAAGAAAATTCCAAGTACGATGTTTGTTTCTTTATTCTGGCCAAACATAAATGCTAGTTAGTCTCCATTCTAGCTAGTTAGTCTCCATTCTATCCCATTATCCAGAACTCTCATGTCTATATGGTTGTTTGAATAACCCTTTATTTCCATCTGCACATCTGGTTTCCAAAAAACTATCAAACCACCTGCCCTGCCTGTCGATCCCTCCCCAAAGCCATCTTTCCATCCCAGCTTTATCATAATTTTCCTCCATTCATGCGCCATTCTTTTCTTCTCCATCAAGAAAGCTATTCGGGGATTTTGTCTTTGCAATAAAGACCTAACCTTCTTAATTGTCGAGGGATTTCCCAACACTCGACCATTATAGCTTAAAAGATTCATTGAGCTGGGCGGCTCTGTCCCTTGACAGAGTCCCCCTGTTCATCATCCAATGTTTGTTTGTTCCCCTACTATTCCTTGTTTTGAATCCATGTGAAATATAACACGTTTTACTTTTTTCGGTTGTTTTGGTACCTCCATCTCCATCTCTATCTCCATCTCCCCACCCTGCATATCGATATTCCTCTTTTGTGGTGTGACCTGGGTTCCCATTGGAATCCTTTTTTCTTCTGTTATTGCCTACGCCAAATATTTTCCGTAGGCCTCCTTGTTATCAGCCCTATCCCACTTCTCATTGTAAATTTTTTTTAGAGCTCCCACTGCTATGTTGGCTCTCTCTTGATCCATTCCCATCTTTTGAGTTCTGTGAGCTTGCGAATCCACCTGCTTTGAGTTCTGGTTTCCTTTTGTATCTATCTTAGGAGAGACTTTAAGCTGCTCCACTTTCATTGCTTTCCTTCCACCCTCTGAATATGCTTGCTTTCTATCTTCCTCCGTCTTCTCTCTTACTAGAGGTAGCTCATTCTCTGAATTTGAGCCTATGCTTTCCATGTCAAACTTTTTCTTAAGGATTGCCCATATTTCAACATCCTCTTTTTTGGTCGTATGTGATAACCAGTTTCTTGGTCCAGGGGCCCCTATTCTCATCTCCAGCCCAAACGGATCCACATTAAGATTTGATGGTCTGGGGCATCGTAACTTAGGATGCCAATTCTGCCACAGGAATGACAGAAGAGTGGCACCTTTTCATACTTAACCATATATTCCACCAGTTCCCCTCCAATATTCAACTTCAGTTTCTTTTGAGGGGGTTGTTGATGGAAAATTTAACCCTAATCCGAAGATAATCATCCCAACCAGTGCTATTATCAAACCAGACTAGAGTGCAAAGTCATGTTGCAATCTTCTCTGCCATATTTTGTGTTCTCAATTGTGCAAGAAAACCTCTAAAATCTGAACCCATAAATCTATCATATGTAGGTCTTCCGGCACTGGTTTCTTGATCAAGTAACTTGACGCAAAGACAATGATGTTGTTCTCAGAGTGCCATGGCCCCCCCCCCCATAGCAGGCTTTGTTGCAATCATCCATGTCCATGAATTGAAAAGCGAAGAGCTTGTCTCCCAAGTCAGTGATTTGAAAACCCTTCCTTGGGTTCCAAGCTTTCACCAAAGCGATCTTCAATGATTTGATGTTGGGTTGTTTTTCAGCAACCAACCTTCCTATCAACCCCAGCCGACGAACAGCTTCGTCCTCTTCCTCAATGGTGAACTGATCAAACTTTTCTAATAGATCTCCCGCTGAGCTGGGTGATTGATCACCAGTCTAAGTGGAAGTCACCAAAACTCCCTTCTCCACGCTCTCCACCATTGTACCACTGCCTTTGTATCCAAGTATGCCCCGTCTTTTTAGCCCTGCTTCAGGAAACTTTTCCTCCAAAGAGAATGTAAATAATATTCCACCACACCTAGTAGCACTGACAGACTTTATAGGATCTATACGCTAATCCAAAAGGTTTAGAAATCCAATCCTCGTCCTCCTCAAACACCGAAACCTAAAACTCATCGGAAAACCCTAGGGTTCCGCCGCAATGCTGCTTTCGCTAAACGAGAGAAAAAGTCTTAGCACAATACAACATTGGAAAAGGTCAGGGTGGTAACACTTTCTTTTAGAATTGTTCTAACACTAGTTTCAACCAATTAAAACATTTAGTTTGGATACATTTTAATTTAAATGAGTTGACCATAATTAATGAGTGGATATCACATATGGGCACGCTGGTCATTAGTTAAAATTGGGAGAAGGGGCTCATGTATGTTTAATTTGGGGAAAGAGAGGAGTTCACGGTCAACTAGACCGTGAAGATTGAGGCCAAACCGTGAACTCCTGATGGCGAAGCGGTGCGTTTCGACATCTCGCTCTATGTTCACGGACGCGTTGAAGTGTTCACGGCCGTGAACTGAGTCCAATCCTGGTATATAATGTGAGCTGAAAGGAAGAGAGAGGGGGAGCCCAAGTGTGAGAAAGTGACTTCTTCTTCTTCGGATTTTAGAGAGAGAAAGGACGAACCAAGGAAGAAGGAAGGCTAGGGTTTGCTCCAAATGGTGAATTGGGAAGAATCTCCCCAAGAGAAGATCAACACAAGCTTAGAGGAGATTGGAGGCATCTCCATGATGGTGTCTATCTCTTCCTCTTGTGTTATTCCCATTTCTAGCATGGAGTAGTACTCTTTTTCACTTGGGTGTTGTGAAACCCTAACTATTTGCCATGTAGTTGTAGTTGATTGTTTATGGGTGTTGTTTAAATTAATGATTGAGGTATTTTTCATGATGATTGTGCATGTGTGTGCCTAGCAATCTAATTGGCCATTCTAACCTAGGTTAGAGGGGAAACCCCCCTTTCTAAAAGAGGCTCAATTGAGTTGGGATTCCTTTGGCTTGACAAGCCACCTACCTAGGTTAATGTAGGACAAACCTCTATCTTGAATTAAGCAACTAGGTTAATCATGATTAAGTCGTCAAACCATCAGTTTGAGGGAGAAGGTAAGTCAACCCTTAATTGCCTTAACCAAGAGGGCTACTCTTGTAGCCTATAATGTATCCCTTGGTTTGGAAATTGAGAGAATGGTTCTCGACCATAGTTTCACCTCCTAGCGGTTCATGGTTACCTTTCCCATATCGTCCAATTCGAGTCCACGTGCCATGGTAGTAGTTAGGGGGAAGCGACACCCGAGTGATCCTTCTCATCTAGAGCTTTCAAACCATTTATCTTTGCTTTGTTTTAATTTAAATCTCATAGTTTTCAACCAAAAACCAATTCTCTAGATAATGGTTAAAACAATGGAAGTAGGGGTACACGGGTCGGCCCGTGTTGATATTTAAACATACTTGCCCTATATTGCACCCATCTAAGGTTTATACTTGGGTCTTAGGTGGGAAATTATTGTGATATTCCGGACGAGTCAAGTTTTTGGCGCCGTTGCCGGGGAGCTTCGGTCCGTTATCTTGAAAAAGTTGTTTGGTGTTAATCTAGCTTTTAATTTTCAGCTTTGTTTGTTTGAGTTTTTCGCTTGTGTTAGACGTGGTTTTGTTCTCTGAGTGTGTGCAGGGAGGTGCATGACCCGGAGCAATCCGGCGCCCTTAGTATCACTTGACAAGAACATCAACCGGACTCTCCGACTCCTAGCTCGGGAGAGGGAGTTAGCGGAAGCAAGGAGAAGAAGTGAAGAGAGGGGACAACCATTGTGTCCCGCTATTAGTGGAGTTAGTGCAGAAGAAGTTGAAGGAGTTGAAGGAGAAGTGGATATTGGAGTTGAGATGACAGAGAACCAAAGAGAAGGAGTCGCCGCCCAAGCTCACAACCATAATGAGGAGGCGGCCAAGGAGGAAGCCCCGAGGACAATGGGGTATTACATGACCCCACGGCCGGCGGACATTCAGTCGCCTATCCTACACCCTCCCGTGGCGGCCAACAATTTCGAGATTAAGTCTGCCCTTGTGATAATGATTCAGAATAATGCTTTATTCCATGGGCTCACAAGTGAATCACCGAGGGAGCACGTGCAATGATTTCTTGAGCTCGCAGAGAGTTTGAAGATTAATGGCGTGCTGGTGGAAGCTTTGCAACTAAGGCTTTTCCCTTACTCCCTTGCGGGGAAGGCACTTAGATGGCTCAACAACCGGCCACCTCGTTCAATTACCTCGTGGGATGATCTTCTCAACAAATTTATGACCCGCTATTGCCCGCCTCCGAAGACGGCCGAGTGGAGAAAGAAGATCACCCATTTCGAGCAAGATGAAGATGAAACCTTGAGGGATGCTTGGGAGAGATTCTCCGATTATTTTCTTCAATGCTCTCACCACGTGTTCGAAGAACAATTCCGGATTGAAACTTTCTATGGAGGGCTCATACATGAAGACAAGATCCTCATTGATTCTCTTTGTCAAGGGAGGCTAATGAATATGACCCGCCACAAGTGGCCCAATTGTTAGAAGATATTGACCTCAAAGGTTATGATTGGGGTTTGACGAGAAGAGGGAAGAGAAGGAATGAAAGAGGAGTAAGAAGTGTGGGAGCGAGTGCTCCACTCGAGGCAAAACTCGATAAGTTGATCAAGGTAATTCTCGAGGATAAGAAGCACGGGAAGAGAGCGATCGTGATGTCGTGCGATTGGTGTTCAAGCACGAGCAATGAGTTGGAGGATTGTCAAGCAATGAAGGAAGCAAGCACTCCGGAGGAACAAGTCAATTTCGTTGCCACTGCTAGGGGGAACAACCCGTATAGCGATACCTATAACCCCGGGTGGAGAAATCATCCTAACTTTGCTTGGTCATCCCCGACAAATCCGCGATCCCCCGCTTTCCAAGGCCCTACGGGAAATTATCAACCTCGGCCAATTTTCATTCAACAAAGGCCGCAATTTCAAGGCTCGAACTTCCAACAACCTTATCAAGTACAAGGTGGACAAGGGTTTCAACAACAACAACAACCCGACAAGCTATGCAAACTTGTAAACCTTGTGAATACCTTTGTGAGCACGAGTGCTCTGAAGTTTGAGAAGATCCAGCAATTTATGGATGTGGCAACTACCAAGTTTACGTCGGTTGAGACGGGACTCCGAAGCCATCAAGCAAGCCTTCAAAATTTGGAGGTGAGAATCGGCAATCTAGCCGGTATCCTTAATAATTGTCGAAAACATACTGATTTTGTGTGCTGAATGTGAATATTTCATGTATGTTTGAGACATAATAATGCTTATTTTAAGACAAATTAACCCGAGAATGGTTGACAAGCCATTACCATCCTGCGTTAGAGTTTTGGTGTGTTTCAGGACAAGGAAATAAGAAAATATGGATGCACAAGCAGGTGAAGAAGCTCATAACCAAACCGACTTGACATTTTTTTTGCCCACGAGAAAGAGGAGCAGATGAACGTTTGTGAGATTGGGACTTGGATTCTACTGGAGGAAAGCTTAATTAATTGGGCTCAAGCCTAATCACTGGAAGAAGTTGGCTACAGGGGGGATTCTTGATGAATTAAAAGGACCGAGTCCTTTGTCCTCTAGCAAAAGGGAGACTTGGATCGGGACGGAATAGAGGGACAAAAAGGAAATTGAAGTTGGACCGGCAAGTGGGATTTTCTTTTGGGATAATTAATTGGACACGGGCGGAAGCAGCAGCGCAGGGAACTTTGAGAGGGAATAATTGGGGCTGCAGCTTGCGAGCTACTACGGAGTGTTGTTGGGATGAATAGCTTTAATAAGTTATAAATTAAATTTTTAATTAATTATACAGTATTATCCCATAATACATAAATAAGATGGATAATTAATAAAAAGAATATTATGGAGATAATTAGGATTAATTATCTTAGTAGATTATATTTTAATTATGGGAGTAATTATCTCACTAATTAAAATGTGACTTATTCCCAAAGAAAGAGGGAATATTCTGGGTTTCTGCTCTTATAAATAAGAAACGCCGCAGACCCTCTAAAGTCTAAACACACCTCAGAGAGCAGAAACACGAGAGAGTGAGATTCAGAGAGCTCCGATTTTTGCACAAAACCGCCGAGCAAATTTAATGAGTGGCTGTTTTATCCTGGAGGCGACCGGCTGATAGTCTGCTATGCGAATAACGAGGCAGTACCGCGAACGTCTTAAAGAGAGCGACCTAGTCCACGACTCAGCCAGATCGGTAACCTAATTTTTCCTATTTGATTTATAACAATTTTAAGACGTTCGCTTGCTATCTATGTATACCGAACAGGATGCCGATACTGGCCAGATCAATTATTATCGTCGTTCGCCCAGAAAAAGCTAGCAGGGGGATTTCCGGCTGTCGCCATCTCTCGTGCCCCGATCATCGCCATAAAACCCTGCCGACCCTGTGACCGTTCCTTCCACGCTACTCTTCCTATCCAAGCAATTACTACACGTCAAAGCCCCACAAACCAAACTAACTCCACATTAAGCATATCTCGCCATCGATTCACCAATCCTCAACTTACCCAATTTCCCAAATGTCGTCCTACGGCCGATTATACTCTTCCGAGTCCTATGCGCCGTCGGCGCCTTCCCTGCTGGAATCCTACCGCCAACAAGAAGACGATCACGGCTCCTATGGAAGCTCTCGGCCGCAGCCTAGTGGATATGGAGTTCACCAGGATCACCAGCCGAAGCCTTATGGCCAGGGGCAGAGCACTTCTCCATCGGGGTACTCCGGTTTCCCTCCGGGGACCCATCCGGATGTGATTCGGAGCTTTGAGATGGTGGATGTTGATCGAACACTACAAGAGAAACTGCCTTATGTGACGAGTAAAAATGTCGCTAAATGTCAAAATTTGGTCGCAAATCCTATGTAGTGACCAAAATTTTTTGGTAGAAGCTTTGGTCATATTTGCCGCGTTAGGAAAACCATTTGGTGACCAATCTTTGGGTTTGGTCACAATACATCGTGTTTTTGTGACGAAAGACCCAATTGGTCACAATTGTTTTTTATTTGCAACAAAGGCAATTGATAAAAAAAAACTGTCAAAATAGTCACGAAAGAATACCTGATTGGTCACAAATAACATAAAAACCAACCAATTTATATATTATTTACCAACCAAATGATTAAGTCACAGAAGCCATTATTTAAAACCAAAAAATTTGGTTACAAAACTATTCTTCATAGCTAATGTAATTATCATTAAGTAACCAAAATTTTTGGTTATGAAACTCTTATCCTTACCAATTTTTTTATATTCGCTAATAATCCAAATATGAATAGTAATTTTGGTTGTAAAAAGTACATAAAGTAACCAATCTATTTGTTCAAAAATAATTATTTTCATTGGTAATAAATATTATTTCCAACCAATGTTTTATGGTAACCATACGTTCTAAATGTAACCATTTTTTTGGTTATAAATTGTTCTAAATATGACTGCTAATTTGGTTGTATATATATTAGTTGGAAAAGCTACTGATTTGGTTATAATAGCATAACGTAATGCAAGCAATTTAGCCCATAATGGTCAAATTATACTTCCAACCAAATACCAACTTACATTAGTTCATAGCAGTTCTAATTCATTAAAGAAATACAAAAATACAAAAAATGAGAAACTAAAATCTGCCAAAGAAATCACTTTGGCTTGAGAGATCACCCAGCTCCTTTAAATTTTTCTGCCCCTTGTTTGAAATACCTGCACTATATATAGTAAAAATTGAGTGAACAAAACAAGATCCTTGGTTCTCAACAACAAATCAAAACAGTATGATGATCACGGCAAAGTACCTTAATTATGAACAATGAGAAGCCAAAGCAAGTATAACTTTACACTTTTACCAGCCTTTTTTCCAGCTTTAAACTTGTGAGTTCCAAAAGCAAGTATCATTACCACCCAACCATTGTATTGCATGCATACAGATCAGTCCATACACAGTATTAGCTAAGGCAGTATTTGCATAGGATATGAATTTCAAAAAGGAAACTATACACTTGTACCAACCTCCTCCTCTCCTTGTAATCTTGTTCTCCTATTCCACAGCTCCCCTATGCAGGACCTGCAAAATTGCACCCCAGAAAAGTTACTACTATTCTTTGTCAACTCCATTTCTGAAGTTTATACGTTCAGTTACCTCAACCAGACTTGCCAAACATTTTTGCATCTTCCTCTGTATTAAACCTCTACTGCACTGTTGAAAAGATGTCAGTAAAAGTGTACATCATTGTTGGTTGGGTTGTGCCTCTTCTCATGTCAAACAGATGGGGAAAATATAGCATCTTGATTAGGATTCCTGTTACCTTATTGTGATTTTTGATGTAGGAATAGAATGCATCTTCCAAACTGTTTTCTCTAGCTTCTTGCCTCAACATGACGTGAACATATATCTCTGCCAATGTGTAAACATGAAATCCAACCGCATATAAATTCTCATCTCTCAGTTACCAAGCAAGAGAATTGCAGATAAAACTAGCAACTATTCCGGGCTTCTTATACAAATGGCGATTTAGAGCAAGATGCCAAGGAAGCTTCCAGTTGAATTATTATATTGGTTTGGAAAAGAAACAAAGAGGGTAAACATTTATTCTATTGCCTTTGAAATTTCAATTGCACTGACAACAGACCTGCATCGAAAGGGGACCAAATCACATACCCCACTCATTGAGAACAGTGACTAGTGAACAAAGGTGACAAATGACAGAAAACGTATTGGTTAACATCAGAAGACGGGTGCTACCTATTCTGCAGAATAGCCAAAACCTTAGAATGCTAAGGACCAAAAGACTCACTTAAGGGTTGTCAGACTTCTCAACCTCCGAAATTGGCCTTCACAGCCATGAAATTGACCAAAGTTGGTTCATAGGATCCTACCAACTGGAAATTGACCAAAGTTTCCAGATCGAGCTGCAAGAAGTACCAAAGAGGGTGAAAAAACACATCCTTCTCTGAATTACTCAATGCATCTTGATTCTAACAGTCTCTATAAACTGTAGCTGTAATAGATTGAAGTTTCCAGTGCAAGCGATTCTCATTAGCCAGATTATGAAGTTTCCAGACTATTCCTAAATAGTGCAACAAAAATCATTAATTGAGCAAGGTCAACGAAGTGGAACCAGAACATGCTTCTTCTTCTTCTTCTTCTTCTTCTTCTTCTTCTTCTTCTTCTTCTTCTACAACATTGTGAAATAGATTCAACAATTGAATTTGCAAAATCGATTCAATAATCTTGAAAATTGATATCCTGCTATATCAAACCTTACCTTAAGACATCCTTTGGGAAGCTTCCTTGGTCAAGAGTTTCTCCTTGGCTTGTGTATTGTTGTCGTTGTTAGTTGAATTGTGCCTCTTCTCATGTCAAACAAAAGGGGAAAACATAGCATACTGATTAAGATTCATGTTACCTTATTGTGGTTTTTGACATAGGAATAGTTGTTCCCAAAAACCCAACAAACCATCATTTAAGACCAGAAGAAGAAACATAAGAAAGCATAAGTTAGAAATAGTAAAAGGAGAGAGAGAGAGAGAGAGAGAGAGAGAGAGAGAGGTACTTACTGGGTGTAGTAGTAACATCACTTTCTTGCTGGGGAGATGCAGTTGAGGCCATGAGTTGATCTTCACCAGGAGTACAACAATACGAAATACTTCACTGGAGACAAAACAAAGTACCAAGAGTAAGATATTACAACTTAAATGATTGAAATGCATCCACACCAGAATTTACTTTCACAACAGTGAATATAGAAGAGATTCAAGTAAACATGAGGCCCAACTTATGTGTTAGTTAGTTGCTAAACAAGAACATATAGCTAATTATTCCAAAAATCAATTCACTGCATCAGCAGCTGAGATCGTCCAAAATATTCTCGCAGTGTAGGTTATATAGCCAAGAACATTTAGAGTAACGACTGAGCCACTAAGAGACGAGAAACACACCTGCGTTTCTTGGCGCGATCGTTTAGCTGTCTGGCGAGCATCTCATGGTGAGTGGAGACAAAATTGGAGATGACGCAACCTATCTTATTTTGAACAAGAGGACCTTTTTTGCCATTTCCCATGAAACCCAGCAGTACAACAGTGAGAATAGCAGTGAATACACAGATAAGTTAATCAGAATAGTAAATTATTTTGACTCGACAGGTTGCATTGACACTCAAAAATCAACCATTTGACTAGAAATCTTTGCTAAGTGACCCTGTTATTTCATGAAGGCACTAGCAGAGGCATCTTATGGCTTCATTACCTCCTTCCCTTCAGGATGTTCACATGCACAACATTGTGCCTGGTTCCTAATAGCCTTTGTCCTCGTAATATTTCTTCAAAAGAACAAATAAAATGATGCTCAAGCAACTCATTTCGGTATAAAGCAAATGGTCAAATAAGGTCAAGCCCAGCAAATCAGTATATAATATAACAATGACATGAGGATATGATTATATTAAATATGAAAATGAAGCATAAAAAAAGTAAAAGTCAGGCATACTTCTATTGGACTTGCTTCCCCTGGTGCTTCTATCAGCAAATCTACTTCGACTGTCTGCATTTTCGCCTACTGCACATACCAAAGTTCTCCTGTTTTACATAAGTAAGAAGTAAGAAGGAAGCCACAGCCAACAACATGTAAATTGCTGGACTCGCTTGAATTTAAGATTCCCGGACTTTTCTAGATTCATGAAGCAAAAGTATCTTTATCATGTTTAACTGCTACTCAGTAATCATAGTCTAAGCATTCTTCATGAGAAAGAATTGTTATCCCCTAGCTTATTTTCCTTAATCTTCTTTCCAGTAGAACTTCCATGACCCAGATTCCTACAAGTTGAACTATGACCTCGACTTGCAATTTCCTTATTCTTACTTTGAAACCATGATCAAACACAGAATTAGACTACAATCAGAATAGAATACTTACTCATGGATTTTCCATGTCTGAGACAACTTCGTACAAGAGCTGCTAAATGCCTACAAGCAGACAACAAAATACTTCAGCTTCCTAGGGTTATAGAAAGGCCGAAACGGCAATCAAAGAAGAGTGGTTTACTAGCAAAAATGGAACTCCCTTCAAATGCAATTAGGCAAAAAAAAAACCAAACTGAGGCAGTTTGGAGGCCTCTGCTTTCATCTCTGGCTGTTAAAACAACGAAAACTCCATTAAAAGCCAACTGCTTGCAAATCTCGAACCCAATCCCCTTGTTTCCTCCCGTGACCACCAAGAAAATCACACCATGAGTGAGCAATAACCAGGAAAATTGAACAGTTCATTTTCAATGGAGTTAAAAAAAACAACGAAGCCGCTAAGATATAGACCTCACCTGCGATTCAGAACATTGTTGCATGTAGATGATGCGGCCATTCTTGATGCGGTCCTTGAACTTGCCTGGTGAGGAATGTGTGGCGAGTGGAGACTGAACCGGACTTGGAAGAGTTGGCGGTCATCTCGCGGTCAATGGAGCGAGTAGCGGTGGTGATCTCGCTGGAGACGGAGTTTGCATCGACTGCGATTTCGCGAGCGAAGGAGTTTGAAAGATTGAGCTACGACAGATAGGGATTTGGAACGGTCGACGACGATCTCGCGGGCGAAGAAGTGAGCGGCGACGGTGAACTCGCGGGCGAAAGAGTGAGTGGTGAATGCCATTTCGCGGACGAAGGAGTTTGGGAGATTGAGAGGCGATGGCTAGGGATTTGGAAGAGCCGGCGGACCAGAATGATGGATATCGGAGCGACGAGTCTGTATTCCTTTCTTGAAAGAGTTGCTTCAATAATTTCGCTTTTATTGGCGGCCTAGACTTAAAAGAAATGTGGATTAGGAATGACACAGGTTGTTGCAGCAAAGGATGGAGGCAAACACAACTCCTTTTTTTCTATATAGAAAAGGGTAACTCCCATTCGAACTGACAGACGACAAATGCAAATCCTTTTATTACCAATATTTTTAGTCATATAGAGGTTAATTTGGTTATAAATATTTTCCTTTAGTTGGTGACTATTTTTAAATTTTAACGTGACCAAAAATATTAGTTACTTTAAAAAGTATGAAGATGATTAACAAATAGTTTTGGTTATGAAAAGAATTTCAACATTTCATTACCAAATTTTTTGGTTATATCAAACTTAATTTGGTTATAGAAAAATCTTTTATTAATTAGTAACCAATTCATCAAACTTTTCATTACCGAAAAATAATTGGTTATAAATAATAAGTTTTTGGCTACCAAAAAAAAATTAGTTGCATAAAAAAGGTCACAAAAAGACACATTTGTTGTAGTGGAAGTGGGTATATTGATGAGAAAGAGCTGCAACGAGCTCCCTCTTCTGGGTATCAGAGGTTTAACCTCAGGACTATTAGGTTGCTCATGTTTCTCTTCAAGAACCCCCACGATGCTCTTCGAATTGGGCCTAAAGAATTTGCAGCTCTCTGGATTTGTCTCGGCCAATGGCGGTGTTCGTTGAAGGAGAATTGTGGTATGATTAATTCATTTCTCATATCCACTAACTATTCCCAGAGAAAAGTGGGAGTAGATAAATTGATCTTGGCCATGAAATCAAGGGGGAAGTGTCGTAACCAGTAAAGCTGGGAGAGGATAAAAGTGGAGAGACCTAACTGATTTCATTGATGGATAGCGGAATGGGACCTCTACTTCAGAGATGAAAGAAGCTCCAGTGGACCTAGAGGGCAAGTATTTGCCATCATGGAATTGGGGCCTCCCATATGCCCAAATTGACATCATTTGTTGGTTATTCGGTTGCAAAGTCAGAGGCAATTACTTTCGAAAAGAGGTAAGCACGGAAAACTCTTTTTCTGAGTCATCAATGATGATTAAATAGAATCTATGTAATATAGTCTTATGCATGGAATTGTTAAATCTTGTGAATGCTAGAGAAATTAGAATTAATATATTGAAATTGAGATGTGATTTCCTCAATAATTAGAGTACAATTTTGTGTACATGAAGTATAGTAATTTTAACTATATAATTGCATACTCTGAAGCATATATGTATGTATATTGTGTGGTAAATATGCTAGTGAAATGGGTTGTATGTCCATATTTATTTTAGAAGAAGTACTAGTTGTCAGTACTATGAGAACCATTCGTATATCTTGAACCCTAATAAGGTTTAAGAATCATGATAGCAAACCAAATCAGATCCACATCAATTAGAATGGTACCATTCGTGGTAGCCAAAGGATCTTCGGCCAATCCTCCAAGAATGACTTAGGTCATATGACACGAAAGTGTAGCAAATTTAACATTGTTTCTAGTGTTAGCTTGACTTAAGAGAAGGATTGATGGTTGTGATGATTGTGAAAAAGATCAGAGATTAACCTTGCTGGTAACTCTGAAGAATGGTGGCTAAATACTAGTACATCGACGCATACTAAGGCATATGCTATTAAGAAAGTGTTGTTGAGCACTGCTCACTCCACTATTAATGATGGTCATAAAAGTATGCATATGATGATATGTTTAACTTTAAAGTTAACCGTTGAATTCTTTTGTGTCTGGCATGCACTTTTTTAACGTATATCATGAAGAATTGAAAGATAGAGTCACATTCTCATAATTGTTTGTGATAAATATATGATTTCATAGGCAAACTAAAAGATCCATAAGTATATGATTAGAGAATCAGAATACTTGTATCTGATTCATTTTGAAATGGGTGAATGTAATGAGATGACAATTTGGAATAATGTGAAATGTTTTCATCACATTATTATTGATTGCACTAATTAAAGATGTTATGCTTTTGACATATGCTTTTGACGTAAAGCGATATTTATGAAATGTGTTTTCATATGGTATAGTTCGAGAATTAGTGCAATATAAGATGAGCATGAGAGTGTTTTATTCGTTGTGTTATAAAAAATAGAACACATAAGCTTATAAAATGAAATACTCATTGTTATGTGGAATCCATTAATGTCATTCCATTTAAATCGTGAAATAGTGGGGTGATATCTTGTCTGCTATTAGAAATAATGAATGACTAGTGGGGGTGATGAATCTGGGTATGAACTCAGAAGAGACAAACGAACCATAAATCGCGAAAAGATTTTGGTTATGAATTTGTTATTTGCACCCTAATAAGAGATCCTACAAGTCGGCTATAAGTTTGAACTTCCATACAGATGTAGATTTGTGGGAGAATCCACTATTAACGAAATGGAATTTGTGGAGTCTGGTAAGACTTAGAATCTTGTAGAGTTACCTCTTGGTTGTCAAGCCTTGGGTAATATATCGGTGGAACCAAACAAGATTTGGCATCTTTGAGAATTACCTCCTGGCAATGAAGCCAAGGTAATAAATTGATTCCTAAAAGAAAAACTAAAACCTGATGGTTTAGTTTATGAGTATAATGATCACCTAGTAGCTAAGGCTTTAGGTGAAGAGGAAAGATTATAGATTTCTTTGATATCTATTCACCAATATGTAGAATAACAACCATCATATGGATGTTAAACTTCTTTTTTGAATGGTGACTTAGATAAAGAAATCTACATGAACCAACCTAAGAGGTTGTTATTCTAGAACATGCTTCTGGAGTCTATGGTTAGACAAATCATTATATGATTTGAAATAGACTCAGAATTAGTGTCATGAATAATCAGATTCTCTCTCATGGTTTTAAAAGTGAAAATGACAAGTGCATTTAGTACAAATTTGAGAATGACACGTCGATCTTTGGTACAAAGACTCGTGATGCCAATATTGGAAAAAACCATGATGGTTGAGAATTTTGAATGTGTAGGATCTGACTGAAACAAATGTTATGCTTAGAGATCCTAATAACTAGGAAAATACAATATGTACACCTGCATACATGTTTGATGATGCTAGTATAAATATTTAAAGAACACCTAAGACGGTGTAAGAAAGTTAGAATTTACTAGCATTTACAGTCTGCGAGAGGCAGCTGATAAACATGAGACCCAATTTAGTGGGGGGGGGGGGGGGTACTTGGCAGGCTTACTGATTGTCCTGGTATGAAGCATTGAAATGCTATTGAAAGGGGTCATGAGACACCTTAAGAACAATAGACCTTGATATAGATTATCAACGGTTTCTGGCTGTATTGGTAGGGTATATTGATGCGGACGAGAATACCCTATAGAAGATTCCAAGGCATCCAGTGGACATGTTTTAAACATCACTGGAAGTATTGTGTCTTGGAATTCTAAGAAGTAAACAATCCTGGCTCAATGAACTAAGAAATCAGAAATGATAGAGCTAGCAATGGCTAGTAAAGAGAAAAGTTGATTGAGAGGGTCATTACTAGAGATTCCCTTATGGGAAAGACCGATCCCTCCGGTGCTCATTGTGATAGCACCGCAACTATTACTAAAGAAGGGAACCGGTTCTAGAACGAAAAGAGACGAAAAATTCATCGTAATCACAGTACTGTAAGAGAACGATGCCGACATTTGTAGCAGTTTGTTCCCCCGTCATGGCATTCCCCTCGATTAAATTTCCAGGGGCGGCCAAGAAACAGATGAGCAGCCTGCATTGGCGCGACATCAAATTAAATTTCATCTTCATAGCTCCCAATCGCGAACTGAATTCTAGCCTACTTGTTGACCTTAATGGCTCCGTAATCATTTAGCCAGTAAAGGTATAGGTTTCAGGGTGTTTGCTTGTACTCAACCCGAGTTTCTTAACAATATCAGAGCTTACTACATTTGTACAGCTTCCACCATCTATGACGAGGGACAACAAGTTTCCCTTGACGCTGCATCGAGAATGAAAGAGTTTTTCTCTCTGTTCTGAGTTCGAATGAGCTTCAATGGTGAGTGCCCTTCGATTTACGCCGATGAGGTTTCCTGAAGGAGGAGGGGTCTCCATTTCAAGTTCCACATTTACCTCTTCTCCTTCGGAGCTCTTCTCTTCCTCAGACACATATTCACCATCTCGAATTATCAGGGTCTTCACGTTTGGACATTGACTCACCTTGTGTCCGCGGCCATGACACTTGAAGCATTGAATGGAACCAGAGGATCCTTCAAACTTACCTTGGTATGCTGGAGTCACTTGCTTGGGATCAACTTTTGGATTTTCTAGCCGAATTGGAGCTGGACTTATCTCCAAAGAGTTCTCTGTTGCACTTCGGTTAGAAAACCTTCTGGTCTTGGCCTGCTTCTCGATTTTGATGGCCAAATGTACTGCTTCCTCTAACTCGACGAATTGCCTGAGCTCTAGTTCCTGTCTGATGTCCCGATTTAGTCCATGAAGGAACCTGGCAATGGTGGACTCACGATCTTCTCGGACATCTGCTCGCAACAGAAGCATCTCAAGCTCCTTAAAGTACTCGTCGACAGTTTTGGTTCCCTGTCGAATTGATTGAAGAGAGTCGAAAAGCTCTCTTTGGTAGTAACCAGGGATAAATCGATCCCGCATCAATGTTTTTAGCTCGTCCCACGTAGCAACTGGAGGCTGGGAATTGCGGCGTCGTGTCATC
Organism: Linum tenue; assembly: GCA_946122785.1. Taxonomy (NCBI): domain Eukaryota; kingdom Viridiplantae; phylum Streptophyta; class Magnoliopsida; order Malpighiales; family Linaceae; genus Linum; species Linum tenue. The sequence goes on along the minus strand of CAMGYJ010000009.1, from coordinate 38,808,136 downwards.
TGGGTCTGCTAACGACCCTAGGGGTGTATATTATCAAAGTCACGCAGCTAATGACTCAATCGAAGGATCGATTGAGCTTGAATCATGAGCAAAACGTTCTTAATACGAACTTGGATAAAACGGAACCAAAAGTGCAATTCCACACTTGGGGAAAGGCTCGATTGGTATAATGATAGATGCCCGACCACGATTGAAGTGACTATTCAATCGATACAGAGCTCAACGAGCTTGAAATCCACCAAAGCTCACACAAGTACACAAACTTGCAAAAACCCAAAGGTTTGTTTTTCGATTAATCAAAGTCTGCTCCCACCACGTTGCAGCATAGTTCGTGAACTCATACACCGCGAGCAGTACCTTCTGCTGCTCCGTGTAATTTCCACACTGGAAGAAGAGGAGGATCTTGCGCTCCCAGTCTAAGTAAGATGCCACATTGTTTGTCCCCTGAAACGACGGAATTGTTAGTTTAATTCCACGCAGCTCCGCAACGGCGCCATCGAACTCTGCTCCGGTGTTCCGCCAACCAAAATCTTGATTGCCGCGAAATCGCGTGTTCGGATCCCCTTCTATGACAACCAATTGCCTTTCAATATTACGTAGCCTCTCATCCAGGACACGAGTAGCGTCATTTGGGTTGTCTCGAACCTCTTAGGCCACGACTGGTTCTGCCTCTTCTTCTTTGGTCGGTGTTCTCATCTCGTCCAGTCGCTGAGTAATGTGATCCAATTGCAATTGAAAAGAGGCGTTCATTTGGGCTAAAGTAGCCTGAATTACCGCCATGGGATCCTCATCATTGGGATCTCCCATCAGGTTCTTTGTTTTGGAAGATTTCTTCCTTGGTTCTAAACGTACAACTGCCAGGTCGTCGGAAACAGAGCCCTTCGACCGAGTCCAGCGCGTCGTTCCAGCAGCGTCTGCCTTTGTCTCGTCCACTGCGTTTGAACCAGGCAATGATGCCACTTGATAAGGCCCTATATGGGACTTTAGTTTCCAGAATAGCGCAGCTACGAATTGAGCTTGCTCAATTCCAAGAACTCGAGCAAAACAGGGGATTTGTAGGTGGATGGATGGTCGATTTCGTGTAATTCCACACAACGGGGAAAGACTCAAAATAGATAAATCGAAGCCTGGCCACGATCAGTGAATAGCTGAATGATACAAGCACCCAAGCTACTTAGGACTCTTCCTAAACAACTCTCAGTCTCACGAAACTCGGGTTTGTATTCGAATCAATAAAATCTGAGTTTTACAATGCGATTGATCAACCTCAAATAGACCTACGTAACTAACAAGCTTAATACGGAAAACCAATTCGCAAACAAACAAGGAAATAGAGTTCAACGGAAAAGGGAAAACACTTTAGACACAATCCTAGTCCGAAGCGGATTCGGATTACTCGGCAGTCTTCTCGGTAGCTTCCATAAGATCTTGCTCGTCTTCGTCGAAAGCCTTCAAGGTATTGTTTTAATTAACCAATGCCTCTATGACACGCTAAAACACAACACCAAACTGCGACCAAGTGTAATCGCAGTCCGGAAATGCAGTAAGTGGCAAGCTCTATTTGTCAACCCGGGGCCTAAATCTACTACCTACTCCGTGATTATTTATTATCTAGCAAACTAAGTCGAGTGATTGTGGTTTTCACTAAAAGCAGTAAGAAAGCAGGAAATGGTTCGGTTTTCTAAAGCAAGGGAAGAGTCACTCGGGAATGAGTCCCCCTAGCTCATTAGTTAGGTCACAATTGTAATTACTTTTGGTTGCCTTACTGTTGATTATACTGCGGAAGATCCGACATAGCTTGGAATCTCTTAAGCTGACCAAGCCCTCTCAGTCAAACTACCCGGTAGACGACTAGTCTTCACTGGGATAGCAAGTTGAGGCTATGAACAAAGAACTCCACTACTGGAACTGAATTCCAGTACAAAGCAGTGAATCGACTAACTCTCGTATAATCGATTCACTACTACCGATTGAAGAAGCTCTAACAACCTAATCAGATTCTATCTATCTCAAGTTGCAGCAGAAATCAATAAAAGATGATCAGGCTTCAATTGACTCAATCAAAACATTTCAATCGATTAGAATCAAACAATATCACAATCCAAACGTCGTTACAACAATGATCCCTAACACATAGAACTAGGTTTCTTCATACCCAAGTGAGAGAGGGTTCTAATCCATAGAGAGAGAGGAAAACAGCAAACAAAGCAGTCATACTCATTAAGATGGGAAGAATCTGCTCTGGGATGGTGATCTTCACTCCGAGGATGTTTTCCAAGCTTGATTGATGAAACCCAGCTCCAAAACCACTCTTAGAGGGTGTTCTTCGCACTTTCTCTCTCTAGGGCTCTGTTTTTGCTCCAAAAAATCGATTCCCTCTCCTTTGGCTCGAAATTGGGTTAAAACCCAGAATTTCCCGACACACGGCCAGGCCACACGGCCGTGTGGATTCCCAGTCTGCCCGTGTGAGAGCCAAAACGCAACGTTCCAATTAAGTGCCTCCACGATTGCTACACGGCCAAAGCTGCACGACCGTGTGGAAAACTGGCTTGCTTGTGTGAGCTCTTTGGAAATTCCACACGGCCACAGAGGGTCCAATACACGGCCAGCGTGGCTTGGCCGCGTAATGGGATTCCACACGGCCGTGTGGCTGCTAGGTCTGGCCGTGTGGATTCCTCAGCTTCTCGCCAAACGTCTAACTTTCGTCCAATCGACCCGAAACTCGCTCCCAAACCTCCAATCACGTACTAGGACCTGAAATAACACAAACGAGAACAACCTAGCGTGAACTCGGCCCAAGATACGAGAAATGAGGCTCAAACGGCATAATAATGGTGAATAAAAACATGTGTATATATCAAGTCATCACTCTACGTTGATCTATGAAAAATGTACTTTCATGTGGTTGCATTCTTGGAACTCGATTCTCCTCCAAACCTCTCGAACCAAGCTACAAAAGTCGGTATCCAAGTTGTCTTCCAGACTTAGAGAATTTTTGGCAGTTTTCCAGTTTCAGCATAGCGTTTTGAGCAGCTCGAAAATCGATCTTCCTAGCTTCCTCTCGAGCATCCAAGCATGTCCCATTGTAGAGGGTTATCCCATCTTCCAAAAAAGCGTCCAATCCCCCATTTCCATCAAGCTATTTGTAAGGAACCAGCTCGCAAAGTGACCTACATGAAACTATAGTAACACTTAGCAAAAATTCAGAGTTAGCTAAAGGAACTGAGTTGGATTCTTTGTCCATCAATTGAAGACTAGGAACTGATCTAGGTGAGATCATATCACAAAACCAATGACAAACTCACAATACGCACGTTGGAATTTTGGGGTTTTCTTCTCAATTCAATTCTGAATGTTACAATACTCGAATGGGGCCATTTATAGACTTAAACAACTACAAACAAACTAGAATAAGGACTAAAATTAACCTACCTAAACCAGGAAACTGAATTACAAACATAATCCAAATTGAACTAGCAATCCTTGTGGGACTTGGATTACTGGCAGTGCGAGGTAGCTTCTTTGAATCCCTTGTAAATGGTCTTCCACGTTGATCCGAGTTCAACCAATGCTCCCTGGGTTTACAAAGTCTTCTAGTTTCCATTCCAGCTTGAACCAGTCCGAGATCATACTCCAAACTCAGGTAATTGTGTCCCAAAGTCAGCACCTCGAACACGCTTAATGACTTAGCCAAAAACAGACAGTTTTCCGGTTCTGAGCTAGCAACTTGGTAAGCTTCAAAATCAACTTTCTGGACTTCCCCTTGATCTACCAAGCACTTGTTGTTGTAGAAGACATCCCTAGCTTCAAAACAAGCTATTAAACACACATTTTCATGGAGCCAATCTCCTGTTCCAAGTCTTCCAATGAGGTACCCTGAAACAACAAAAAGACTAAGCCACTTTTCAGGTTTGTTATTGTGTATTGAACTAGCTTCTTGATCACTCCATGGAAGCTGAATTGTGTTGTGATTTGGGATCATATCACCCCTCTCCGGCCTATTTTCGTGCATTTTATCTACTCCCCCGCCCTATCCTCACTTCCCCTACGATCCTACTTGAGTCTCCAGGTTTGTTTTCGACCTTGCCTTTGTTAATTGTGGAGAATCGGATTAGGGAGTGAAGTGAGGAGAATTCAGTGAATTGACTGTTGAACATAGAAATAGGGCGAGGGATTAGTTGATTAGTGTTGCATGAATGTTGAATGTGATTTGTATGAGCTTAATTGAGCCTTGGTGGGCATATTTTATGACAAATTGCTTTTCAAATTATGAATGAATGAATGTGGAATTTTTATGTTTGAGTGGTGAATGAATGTGTTTGTGTGGATAAACCGTGAAACACCTAAAACCATGCCTTGGTGTGCTTGAGCTTAATTGTTTCAAATGGCATGGAACCGTAGTGGGAACATAGGTGCGTGTGTGTGTGGGGGGGGGGGGGGTCTTTTTCCTCCCAATGAGTTGAGATTGACAATTGTTTCCACGTTTGGTGCATGTTTGACTGTTTTGCAGGATGATTAATATGGATCATGAGTACATCCGATACTTGGTGAACCACGAACGGTTCGTGGCCAAGTTCGCTTACCAGATGAACAGTAAGGTGGGGCTTCACTGGATGATTGACCTGGGCATGTTCAGCATGTTCAGGTGTAGAGTAACGATGTCGGGGGTTGTTGCCACCTCTAGTGGCGCCAGTTGTTGACGGTGGATGAGCTCACATACCGAGAGCTCTGCGTGGAGTTCTACTCCACCTTCTCCCACGTGGTCCTGACAAGTAAGCGATGACGAAGCGGCAGTACACCGTCGACTTCTATTATCAGGCAACATTCCAGGCCCTCAGGCACCCCGAGCACGAGCATGACGAGTTTGAGGGTGGCCACACCAATGCGGTGATGCTGCGGACCCCATGGAGGATTCTGCATACCCTGTTCACCAGGTCTGTCATCACCAGTCTGCGAGCGGGCCACCTAATCACTAATAGAGGGCTGATTGCCCTCCACTCTATGAGGAGTCCCGTCGAGCCACTCCATCTGGGAGCTATGGTTGCTACCACTTTCTCCCGTTGTCTGGGGCGGAATGGGGTGGACACCATGCATCTGGGGAGCATCATCACCAGATTGGCCGACACTTCGAGATGGACCTGACGGAGTGCTCCATCATTTGTCTGACCGAGCCATTCCCAGTAGAGATCCTTTACACCATGAAGTTGGTGCTTAATGGAGAGAGGGATCGAGTACATTGACGGGCTTCGACTATCAGCGACCCTAAGACCGAGACTCGACCCTGCTCCAGTGTAGCTCGATCTAGAGGTCCCTCCTCCAGAGCAGCCACCTACTCAAGCTCCCAGCCGTCGCCGGCGTCTTCCACCCATACCACCACCAGTAGCATCATCATCAAGAGTCGGTCCTTCCACGTCCAGGGTGCACCTCGTGGAGAGGATGGATCGCCTTGAGACCCACGTAGTGGGAGTCACTTCCCGACTCGACCGGCACACCGACCTACTAGAGCGGATAGCTCGTCGCCAGGGCCTTCTCCCAATGATGAGGCAGGACCTTCGACCTGTGATGAGGTAGAAGACGAGTGAGACATGTGGCATAGCTGATTCCTTTCGCCCCACTTCTCCACTTGGAACTCTGAACTCTTTAATCTTTTATTTTCTTTTATTGTGTGTGTGTGTGTGTGTGTGTGTGTGTGTGTGTGTGTGTGTGTGTGTGTGTGTGTGTGTGTGTTTTGTCTTCTCCTTGAAGCACCAATCTCCTACCCCGGAAAAAAATTCCAACTTTCAATCACCAAACCATGAGGTAACATCTTTCTACCCCTATCTTATGCCAATGAGGGCAATGTCGAGCTTAAGTGTGGGGGGTAGTTTATTATTATGCTTGTGTGAGTGTGATTGGATGCTTGGAGCCTTTGTATGCCCAAATTTGAAATTTTTGAGGGCTACAAGCAATGCTTACATGATCAAAGTGGCCGGTTTGTGGGAGAATCTCTTGTTTATTGGCTTTACCTTGAATTGTTGCATGTGATCGAGTGTGTCCTATGATGATGACTGAGAGAAGCATTAGGATAGTGCAAAGGTTTAGTTCTCACTAGTGCTAAAATGAATGGATGTCTTGACTCAATTACTTGTGTATTACAATTGCCATGCATTGTGTTTTGTGAATTGGAATAGATGGTTGGGTGACTAGGTAGGCATGTGAGTTTTGAGTCGATCGTTTTCTTCTTGTGTGCTTAGATCCCTCTTACCATGGTGAGTAACATCACAGTTGTCACTAGTGAGTATGATGGAGGCTGATTGTCCAGAAATGTTCTATCCCCTAGTCAACCCCTTTGAGCCTTGTGCCCCCCCATCCTTTCTTCGTGTCTATACGTGAGTCGTCCTTGTGTTCAGGAGCTCGTGCTTAGGAGCTCCATTGAGGTTCTACATAGGAGGATTTGGTGCGGTTCTTGCTAGGAATGAAAGAGAAAAGAGTAGTGTTGGAGTAAGTTCTAACAAGAGAGCATTGGTTGTTAAATGTAATATGTCAAGTGTTTTACTCTCTAGTACCCCCCTCAAATGAAAAGAAAAGAACAGTAGAAAGAAAAAAATCGAAAAAAGAGGTAATAAATCGGGGTAGATAAAGTAGAGAGTGCCACAAAAATCAAAGTGTATGCTCTAGGAGAGGTTTCTTTGCACTCAAGCCATTGAAACACCTACATTGTTGTTGAACTCCTTTACTACTATGTTTGAAATGTGGTAGCGAGAATAGACCAAGGAAGTGTGCTTGAATGTAGTTCGTGATGGGTGATAGTTTGGAAAAGAGAAATAAGGTTTTTGACCGATGCTAGTGGTCGCTGTGTGTAGGGATGGTTCTTAGTTGACGCCATAGAACCTTTCAGTTTTAAGGTGAAGATGTAGGACCTCATGTTGTGTTTTCCACCACCCAAAAAGTCTTTTCCCCATGTCCAAGACAATTGCCAGTCATTTGAACGTGTCTAAGACCTCCGGACAAGCTAGTGATGATAACCATCCCGTGAACTCTAGCATTTAGAGGTTGTCTACATGGTGAAGAGACGTTAGGTCCGAGAGTTGATGATTGTGCACATTTTTTTGCACCAAATGATCCCGACCCCATTGGTAAAGAGAGTGAGTGATTCATTCTTGCTTTGCATGTCATATCATACCCCGGTGAGGACCTTTGTTTCCCATTAGTTTATTCCTTGGACTTGAATATTATGCATGGTTAGTTGTGGTTGATGAGTGATCTTGTTGAGACTTGCATTGATTCATGAACAAGGTGAAAACTTTTTGTTTGCCCATTTATTGTGATCTCGAATGTCGTTTGTGGTTGATGTCGGTGTCGCTTGCAAAAGTCCATGTGTAAATTTCCAATAGACATTGAGATTCCCCACTTTGTGCCCTTTGATTTGTCCCCAAGGTCTTTTGTTAGATTGAGATAATTACCTTGTGTGAAATGGTTTGCTTGGGGACAAGCAAACGTCTAAGTGTGGGGGAGCGATTCGGGCCTAAATGTACACTTTTTATCTCTTTTTCTCTTTGACTTTTGTGGCATTTGAGCTCCATAAAGGGTGGTTTTATGCTAGGTTTGCTGTGTTTCAATGTGTTTCAGAGTCTAACAGGTGGAACCAACCCCGGAGTCGAAAGTTGGAAGAAATGGCTCTAGGACTGGGCAAAGAGGAGGAAACAGTCGTTGTTCACGATCTAAGCTGTGAGTTCACGCTTGTCATGACCGTAAATGGAGCCACGAACCGCGAACTAAAAGGCGTCCAGAGAGGTTTCGGAAGTTACTGACGCCGAGTCAGTTCACGATCGTAAGACCGTGAACTGAAGCGATGGACCGCAAACTCAACAAGTGAAAGCGGTGCGTATTGGTTGTGTTCATGGTCCAGGCCAGATGTTCACGACTATGAACTGGGACCGCGAACTAGGCTCGATCAGTGTATAAAAGGAGAGTTGAAAGGAAGAAGAAAGGGGAGTCCAAGGTAAGAGAAACTTTCTTCTTGACATTCTAGATAGAGAAAGTCACGAATCAAGAGGGAGAAGAGGCTAGGGTTTGCTCCAATTCAAGAATTGGGAAGTTCCTCTTCAAGTGAGGATCTCTACAAGCACAAGGAAAGATTGAGGCATCACAATGATGTTTTTTTCCTTTTTCCTTTGTGTTCTTCCTTCTTTTACCACTGAGTAGTCTCCTATTCACTTGGGTGTTGTAGAACTCTAACTTCTACCATGTAGTTGATTGTGTGGATTGATTGATTGTGTGTGAGTGATGTTTAATTTAAAGTTTTGAGGCATTGTTCATGATGATTGTGCACTGTGTGTGCTTGGCAATCTATTGTGCTACCCTAACCTAGTTTAGAGAGAAGCCCTCTTTCATTAAGAGGCTCAAATTGAGCTGGGTTTTCTTAGGCATTCCATGCCTCCTAACTAGGTCAATGTAAGACAAACCTCTAAATGCAAGGTAGACATCTAGGTTAATTGTGATTAAACTGTCCAACCCCCGATTTGAGGGAGAAGGTAAGTCGATCCTCTTTTGCTTGGGCCAAGAGGGCTACTTTCGCCGCCTTGGCCTAGTGATTGAGAATGTGGTTTCCAACCACTATTGCTCCTCCTATGGTTCGCAATCGCCTTGTCACACACCAATTCATTCGATCCCACAGTTCATGATAGTTAATTAGGGGGAAACAACTTCCGAGTGAAGCTTCTCACCAAGAGTTTCAACCCTTTTACTTTTCAAGCCTTGCACTTTCAATCGTAGATTGTAGAGATTCTTTCAAACTTCATTCCGCTAGATAATGTTTCAAACAATTGAAGTAGGGGTGCATGGACCGACCCAGGTTGATATTTAAACATACTTGCCGAATATTGCACCCATTTAAGGTTTATACTTGGGTTTTTTTGGGGATTTAATTGTGATATTCGAAGCGAGTCTGGGCCTTATCGGTGCCAGTTTTGTAAAATGAAACAATTACCCAAATTGTCTCGTTTTTCAATTTATCCATCGACCCTAAACAAAAATAAATGACGCCCAACAACGTACAGTGTAAAATTCATACAAATGCTCATCGCAGCAGCAAATATTTCTTTCGAATATGCTTTATTGGTTCAGAAATCTGAAAAATGAATGGGTCGTTTGGATGGATCAATTATAAAATGAGACAATTTGACTAATTGTCACATTTTACAAAACGAGTCAATTCGAATTGTCTGACCCCACCCCAAACAATTGTAATTGCCTCAAAATGAGTCAATTTGAAATTCAACAAGCGAAACTGCTTCATCTTAATTTTGTGCTGCCAAACAGCTCAATTTAGCCAAGTTGACTCAACATGAGACAATCTGGCCAAATTAATCCGTTAAAATTTCTCATCCAAACGACCCGAATATTACAGATACGTATGCCTGAACTACTACCCCCAAAGAAAAACGAAAAGGCTACAGTATGCCTTGCAAGCTATTTCATCATTATCTACTTGATAACTCTTTCTACTGTTCCCATCACAGGGCATAACAAATTTACATATCCTCTGCGATCTTCAACATCAAGAGTCTAGATTACTAGTTCTTGAAATTCTGCGGTAATACAAAAACAAGTTAGTCGCTTATGTAATCAACAAACCAACAAACCAACAAGAGCAACGAAAAACCAATACAAGCAAATCATACATCGGTCACATTTCTCATACGTTCAGCGAGTTCTTGTTTAGTCTTCCCGGCTGAAATATACACATCCACAATATAAGACCAAATACGAAAGAAAAGTAATCCAAGACGGCATGGGACAAAATGCAAAGGAGGAGACATACCAAGACTTGAAACATCCTCCAACCTCTTTGATGTCCTCACAGCAAACCTCTGAAATGAAGGACTGCAACCACCCAAAACAAAAGACAATACATCTATACTTTAGTAAGGACTTCCAAAAGAGCTTGGAAACAGGCCCTGGTAACTGTATGATTGCACAAAACGTACCAATAAACCCAGACTCAACAATATTAATATTCTGACTATGCAAAACTTGAAACCATAAGTAATGATGTACCATGTCTACTAAATCAATCACATACGGAGGCCTCAGATTTGATGATTTCAATTGAGCAGTCATTTCTGCTATCTCAAAGTCAAATTGTCATCACAGGCGACAAGGATAAAAGGAAGGGCAAATAATTGATAAACCATTAATGAACCTATGGCAAAAACTATTTCAAACCTTCAGAGCTGTAGTGATAACATTGCAGTGCAACTCCAAAAGGTTAGGTTCGAGCCATTTCTAGGAGCAAACTGCTCGGAATCATATCATTTTATCGACAGCCTAATAGTGAAGGGTCTAATGATCATGTCATTAAACTTCCACAACTAAAAGAGGAACAATATTGAGATGCTTATGTTCTCTGAAACTTCCAAGTTCATAGTGCACGTATATTATGACACACCAGGAAATAGAGATTACAGGAAGCTGACAGACACTTTGGCTTCAAATGAACGAACCAAAGAGGAACGAAAGAACAGTGCTTTGCAACGGGAGAGCAACCCAAACAGCAAGAAGTGACAAAAGACGGTGTGCAGGGCTAACGGCAGAGATCAAGGCACAAGGAACCGAAACCCTAATCGAAGAGGATGATTGTTCAGGCAAGAATTATACCTGTTGGCTAAACTGTTGACGATAAGCTCATTCACCACATAAGAAAACACCCTGTGCATGAAATTTCCCCCCGCCATTGTTCTTGGATACCGGAAACAAGTCTGAATAGAATCGAGACAAAACGGGAGTAAGACTAAACGGACACCATAAGACTCGCTACGACGAACACCTAGACAATCCAATTTCAGTAATCGCTAGATTCTATCCATTAGTAGAATTCCACAATATAGAAAAAGCAAAGAGAAGGGATTCAAGATTGACAGGTAGAAATCTTCAGAATTCAGATCGATCTACCTCAAAAACTCGACTCCCGCCTGTTCGCTACCTTCTCGAACCCTCCTAATTTTGCTACGACCTCTTTGACGGAGGCACTTCCCCCCGCCCCCTAGTTATGTTCGTCAGTTAGGCTGTCCACAACCAGGGGCTAAAAGGCCAAAAGCCATCAAAATTGCTTTTCAACCCTAGCTAAAATGGTAGCTAAGGGGCTAAAAGTAGTTTTAAGGTTTTTTTTTTTATTGAAATCTGCAAATTTTATTAAGCAGAACTTGAAGCTACATTGTCCAGCTTTAACTGATCAACTAGAAACATCGGAGGACTATCTAACCAAACAAACTGATCATTCCAACTTGTAGCCGAATGTGCCATAATATGGGCTGCCTTGTTTCCTTCTCGCGGGGTGAAAATCCACGTCCCACTGCCCATTTCGAGCAGCTTACTTGTGATACTTCTACATACCGTGCCAAGTTCCGTCTGGTTTCCCCTCGCCTCGGAGAGTCTCGAAATAAGAATATGACTGTCGGACTCTAGAATCGGGTTGCTGACGTAGAACTGTCGAGCTAGGCTCACCCCCATCTCTGCCGCCATCGCCTCTGCAGTAACCACGTCCCAACGACCCGGGATCTTCTTCGCAGCTGCAAGGATGAAGTTTCCTTCGGCGTCCCTGATTACTACTCCGAGGCCAATCCCCCCTGTCTCCAATAATCCTGCGTCAGTGTTAATCTTCACCTTTCCCATATCCGGTTTCTTCCAATGCTTCACAGAAGGAGTCGAAACCACCTGCTCCCGTTCTTGGTGCTGTTTGTATTCCTCCAGGTAAGTTTGGGAGCGAGCTACTATCTCCCCTTCATCTAGTTTTGGTCTGTTGAACAGATGAGCATTGCGCTCTTTCCAGAGGAACCACAGTAGAACGCTCCACTTTGCCACCACTTCTCTCTCCAACTCCTCAATAACCAGCTTAAACCATTCATAACACGATCGATTTCCTCTTCGGGAGAAGCAAGTCTCCAGTTCGCAGCCTCGCCACAAACGAGATGTCCATTGGCATTCGTCGAAACGGTGTACTTGCGTCTCTTTGAGATCGCAGAAAGGGCACTTATCAGTTCGTCTCTCGCTTTTTATACTGATATGGTCCCCTGTCGGCAGAGCATCCCGGGCAAACCTCCACACAAAGTGCTTAACTTTCGGCGGAACTTCCATCTCCCAAAGCTTCTTCCAAACGTGCGCGTCCCCCACTTCTGACGACTGCCTTTCCTCCTTATACCTCTTCAGCCATAGCTTGTAGCCTGATTTTGCCGAGTAATCCCCATTAGGCGTGTCCATCCAAATTTGCCTGTCCACTTCGTCCAGTCCTCTCAGCGGGAACTGCTTTATCCGATCAGCAATCTCCGCCGGAAAGCAAGCCTCCACTACAGTCTCGTCCCACTGGTCCAACTCCGGGGAGATAAGGTCCCGCACCTTAGCGTCCACAGGGAGGCCCATAGGGGCTGAAGTTACAAACGCGGTAGAGGATTCCGGCAGCCATTTATCACCCCAAATCTGGACCGATGCCCCATTCCCGATCCTCCACCTTATTCCCTCATTTAGGAGCTCTTGAGCACTCATCAAGCTCCGCCATATATAGCTGGGATGATGACCCACAGCTGCCTCCAAAATCGTCGTCTTCTTATAGTATTTGGCCTGTAGAATCCGAGCTACCAGGGATTGCGGCCTCTGATGGATACTCCACATTTGCCTTGCAAGCAATGCCGTATTAAAGCTATACAGATTCCGGAACCCCAAACCACCCTCCTCCTTGGGCCATGTTAACTCATCGTGGCTGATCCAATGGATACGTCGCTCCGAGCCCCGCTGCCCCCAATAGAAATTTGCGATCAATCCATGGACTTCCTTCACTATCGTACTCGGCACTCGAAAAACCGACATTGCATAGGTAAATTGAGCCTGGGCTACTGCCTTTATCAGCGTCTCCCGGCCACCAATCGATAGGGTTTTTTCTTTCCAATTCTTGAGCTTCTTCCGCACCCTCTCGATCAGCCCCGCGAATATTTCTTTCTTCGACCTGCCCACCACCGTCGGCAACCCCAAGTATTTGTCATGTTTATCTACCATCATCATTTCCAGTGTCCCACTGACCATTAGCCGCTGATGCATCTTCACTTGTTTACTGAAAGAAACTTGTGATTTTTGAAAATTCACAAGCTGCCCAGATTCTTTTTCATAAGCATTCAGGATGTCCTTTAGCACTGCGCCCTCCTGCTGTGTTGCCCGCCCGAAGAACACACTGTCATCCGCGAAAAAGAGGTGGGAGACAACAGGGGCTCCTCTAGCCGGTTGGATACCATGAATTCTTTTGTTTTCCACCATCTTTTTCATATAAGCTGAAAGACCTTCTGCACATAGAAGAAACAGATATGGGGATAATGGGTCCCCCTGACGTAGCCCCCTGCTTGGCGAGAAAACCTCCGACTGATATCCGTTGACCAGCACTGAGTACGTAACAGTACGAACACACATCATAATCGTGCTGATCCATCTCTCTTCAAACCCCATCCTGCGCATAATTCCTTCAAGGAAATGCCACTCTACTCTATCATAAGCCTTGGCCATATCGATTTTTTCCGCAAAGTACCCTGCACCCCTCCTCTTCTGTTGCTTCTTCATTGTGTGGAAACACTCAAAAGCAGCGATAATGTTGTCCGTTATCGCTCTGCCTGGTACAAAAGCACTCTGCTCCAGCGCGATTACTGAGTCCAAGACTTTCTTCAGTCTGTTAGCAATAACCTTCGCCACCAACTTATACAAAACGTTACATAAACTTATAGGGCGAAATTCCTTTGGTGAGATTGGTGTTTTCACCTTCGGAATTAGCGCTATAAGAGTATGATTCAAGCTCTCTGGGATTTCTCCATGCTCCAGGATAGAGATAACTGTGCTTACGATATCGTCTCCTATCACATGCCAATACTTCCGGAAGAACAGTGCCGACATTCCGTCTTCTCCTGGGGCTTTTCTCTTTCCCATCATTTTCAAAGGAGCAAAAACCTCGTCGCGTTCATAAGGCCTAGTCAATTCTTCATTCTGCTCCCTTGTGATTGTCGAGCGAACCGATTCCAGCACCGGGGTCTCGTCAGGTTCACTCCCTGCATGGAAAAGATGAGAAAAGTAATTTACCATGCAGCCCAACACTTGCTCCGTTCCTACATGCCACTCGCCCGTCTCATCTCAGACTTTCCTGATGGTGTTGCGTTTCCTGCGCGCCGAGGCCTTCTTGTGGAAAAAGTTGGTGTTCTTGTCACCTCCCTTCAGCCAATCCGCTCTCGAACGCTGCTGCCAGTACAGTTCTTCGCTTTCCTCGAGCTCCGCCATTTCCTTCTCCAATTGTTTTTGTTGGACGATGATCTCCGGGGTGATGTGACCGCGATCAAGAGCAGCCAGCACACGCCGAATCTTGGCCTTTTGCCGGGGGAAGTTGGGAAACGTACGCTTGCTCCATGCTTCAAGGTTGTCCCTGCAAAACCGAAGCTTTGTTAGTGAATCTCCTACACTCCCGGATCTCCAAGCCTCCTCCACCACTTCCGGACATTCCTCATGCTTCGCCCAGTGTGGTTCGAACCTAAAGGACCAGCCCCACTTTGGTTCCTCATCTTCTTCCCCCAATGTATCACACACTACCGGCCTGTGGTCTGATCGGGCCTTTTCCATATTGATAACCCGTGCCTTGGCAAAGTACTCCCACCAGGACTCTGAGCAAAGAAAGCGGTCAAGCCGCTCCCTGATGAAGCCCCCCACGGTCCTGTTGTTTGCCCAAGTAAATCTACATCCTTGAAACCCCATGTCTACCAGGCCTGCTTCCAGTAAACAGTCATTGAAAGCTACCATGTCCCTTGTTTCTTCCTGTCGTCCTCCTTCCTTCTCTTCCGCAGTCAGGATCTGGTTGAAATCGCCACCACACAACCAAGGTCCCTCCCATTGCTGGGCTAATCTACCCATTAACTCCCATGTCTGGTGCTTCTCTCGATCATCAGGCCATCCATAGATACCGGTAAATCGCCACTCCATATCATGCTTCTCTGTTATTTTCGCATCTACATGATGTAGCGACATAGACATAATCTGTAGATTGATTTCCTCCTTCCACCACAAGCTCACCCCTCCTGCTCTCCCACCACCCGAGATGTCTGTGGACCAGCTCTCTCCATTCTCGAAACCCAGCTCAACTTTTGTGACCTTGTTCTCATCTTCTGTCTGTTTTGTTTCCATTAAGAAAACAATGTCCGGGGAGATATGTCGCAAGAGCGATCTCAAAGCTTTAACTGCCCGCTTACTCCCCAAACCGCGGCAGTTATAACTAAGTATCCTCATTTATAACCTGAAGGGGATAGGTTCCCCACACCATCAGTATTTTTTGCCTTCTCCGAACTATCCTTGTTCACCGTAATTCGCTGTTTGGGGCTACTCTCCTCCCCCTTCTTCCCCGATTTATTCCCCGCCATCTCCCCTCTATTACTGCCTTTCTCCTTAGAGTTTTTTTCCAGTCCCTGTTGACCCGGTTTCGTACCTTGTCTCCTCTTATCCCCCTGTCCTTGTCCTCCCTTATTACTCCCACTAGTCCTCACTGGGCCCTCTTTGGTATTTTCTCGATCTGGCATACTTCCACTCTCCACTTCACTTGGGCTATCGATCATTCTTCCCCGCCACTGCAGATTTTCTTGTTTGGAGCTTTTCATTTGCAACCTGGTGCCCTTTCTCCCCACCCTCAACGTCATCCCCATAGCCATGCAGCACGTGGAACCGGCCTCCCCTATCATCCCCTACTCCTCCTTTTCTCGTCGTCAGCGGGGGTGAGACTTCTCTCCGAATCGGTCGCTTTTTACGGACCGTCATCCACTTCCCATACACTTGCCCTTCAGTAGGGTTAGTCGGAGGAGTCTCTTGTCCCCTTCCCTGCATATCTTCATCCTCTCCCGTTTGCATGCCATTTTGACAGTGACATTGGTGCACCTTCTTCCCATACATACCGCAATTACTACATATATTTTCAATCCCCTCATATTGTATTAAATATGTCACTCGTTCAATCTTAAACTGAGATAGGAGAGGCTTTATTAAGTCGACCTCCACACATACTCTAGCAAACTTTCCCCTAGCTCCCAATTCCGTTGCTCGGTCCACTCTTATTGGGATGCCTATCGCTTGTCCGATCATACTGCTTCTTTATTAATGAACTCAATCGGCAATTCAGGCAACTGTACCCATATCATGGTGGATTTAACTTCCGCCTTCCATGGGTTGAAACCCTTGTACCATCTATGCACTGTCAGGTATGTCTCACCCAATAACCACGGGCCTCCTGTGAGGGCATGTTCGTAATCAAATTTGTTCCTAAACTTCACCAGGAAACACCCGTTCTTTAGGTCCGATATTTGGTGGTCACCATGCTTTGCTGACACGCCAAAACACAACACCAAACTGCGACCAAGTGGAATCGCAGTCCGGGAATGCAGTAACAGGCAAGTTTAATTATCAACCCGGGGTCTAGATCTACTGCTTACTCCGTGATTCTCTATTATCTAGCAAACTAGTTCGAGTGATTGTTGTGAAAAGTAAAAGCAACAAGAAAGCAGTAAATTGTTCGGGTTTCTAAAGCAGGCAAGAGTCACTCGGGATTGAGTCCCCCTAGCCCCTTAGTTAGGTTCAATTGCAATTCCCTGGGTTGATTTACTGTTGATTAGACTGCGGAAGATCCGACAGTAGCTTGGAATCTCTTAAGCTGACCAAGCCCTCTCAGTCTAACTACCCGGCAGACGACTAGTCTTCACCGGGATAGAAAGCTGAGGCTATGAACACAGAACTCCACTACTGGCGCCAAGAACACCAGTACAAAGCAGTAAACTGGCTACCTCTCGTATAGCCAATCTCCTACTATCGAATGAAGAGGCTCTAACAACCTAATCAGATTCTATCTATCTCAGGTTGAAGCAGAAATTGTGACAAGCTGATCAGACTCAAATCAATTCAATAAACATGCGTCATTCGATTAAAATCAAACAGTAATATCATCCCAAGTCATTACAATCAAATCCCTAACACAAGGAACCAGGGTTCTTCATACCCAAGTGAGAGAAGGGTTCTACTCCATAGAGAGAGAAGAGAAAACAAGAATCGGATTAGTCATACTCATAACGATGAGGATAATCTGCTCCGGGACGATGATTTCCACTCCTATGACGATCTCCAAGCTCGATTCGATGAAATCCAGCTCTAAGACAGCTTCTAGGATGTGTTCTTCGCACTTTCTCTCTCTAGGGCTCTGTTTTTGCTCTGAAAACACGATTCTCCCACTTTTGGCTCGGAATAGGCTCTAAAACCAGGCTTCCCCGACTCGCACGGCCAGGGTGCACGGCCGTGCACATTACCAGTCTGGCCGTGCACTCCAAAATGTGTCGTATCATTAAATTCGACCTTCAGCCATCTTGCACGGCCAGAGTGCACGGCCGTGCAGATCTTCAGGGGTGCCCGTGCTCGGCCTCGGCCAAAACCGCATGGCCAGAGTTGCACTTTGCACGGCCGTGCAGCCTCCCTGGTCTGCCCGTGCAGCTCCCCAAAAAGCTCGCCATTCGTCCGTTCTTCGTCCAATCGACCCCAGACTCGCTCCTAAGCCTTCATTCACGTACTAGGACCTGAAATATCACAAACAAGCACAACCTAGCGTGAAATCGGCCTAAAACACGAGAATCAACACCTCAAACGGTGTAAGAACGAGGGTAAAAACATGTGTAAATGATGGTCTATCAAACTCCCCCACACTTAACCGTTTGCTTGTCCCCAAGCAAACCAAGTCAGACACTAGGTAAGCTTACATATTTCAATCAACCAACATTGGGGACAAGTCATAAAGGCACAGAACACGTGAATCGCACTGGTTTTCAAACATCAATACATGCACAACCTCAATAACAACCTGGACAACCACCACAAAGGACATTCGAGTACAGCAAATCGAGTAAAGGAAGAGTCTCCCTTCTGTTCACTAGCCAACCTAGACTTGATTCAACCACTTACTCAAAACAGTCAACTCATGCATCCAACTCAAGACATCAGAATAGAGACCGAGCAATCTAGGTCCTCACCGGGGTACGAGAGCATATAGAAAATGAAAATGAATCACTCACTCTCGACCAGTGGGGTCAGGACAATTTGATGCGAAAGATGCGCATGCTATTTCTCTCAATCCCTATCATCTCTTCACCATGATGGCAGCCTCTAAATGCTAGAGTTCACATATGGGGTGTCACCACTAACTAATCAGGAGGTCTTAGACACAGGTTCAAATGACTGGCTAGGGTCTTGGACATGGGGAAAAGGCCTTTTAGGTGGTGGAAGTATTCATAGCAAAAAGGTTCCACATTTTCCAAACACACAATCACAGTCAAACAACCCGGTATTTTCTTTCTGCTATTCTGCATTCTCAATATCTTAAGATCACAAGAGCGAAGGAGGCATAAACATCAGCATTTCCAAGCCAGACTGCTAAGAAACACTACTTACTGGGCATTATTCAGATTTTTAGTAGTGGCTCTCTTTTGCTTTCAATTTTTTCTTTGTTTCACTTTCATTTTTCTTTTCATTTCTTAAGAGAGCCACCACTTCTGCATAAATTTCAAGCACCTGCCAACTTTTAAGCACTACCTCCAACACTCACATAGACTTTAGCAGAAACAGCAGAGAATATGTCAAAACCACTCTGTGGAACCTTCTAAAAGATGCAACAAGGGTGATTTTTTCCATTATAGACCAAAAGAAAGGATAACACACGGCTCAAAGGGGCTGACTACGGGATATGACACATCAGGACAGTCAGTTTTGGGCGTGGGCTAATCCTATGCCCCCATCATCCTAGCTAGTGACAACGTGAATGCTACACATCATGGAAGAGGGATCTATCGCACAAGAAAGAAACGAGCAGGCTCAAATCTCACATTGCTACCTATATGCTCTATCTCACATTCTGATACCCTGAACTAGATGCATAAACGACTGTCAAGAACAAGTAATCAGATCAAGTCAGATCAAGTCACAGTTGGCAAGCAAACAGTTGAAAAACTGAACCCCTACATCGTTCTACTGCACATCTCAGTCCTCATCATAGGTTGTCCTAGTCGCAAACAAGTTGTCATGCATTCATCCGAAAACCAATCAATTCATCCATCAAAACACAGTGCCAATATGATCAAACAGCAGTACTTGGAGCCCTCAAATCGTAAGATTCGGACAGCGGACTAGGCTCGAAGCACCATCATAAATATTCGGGTTAATACCTTGTTATGGCCTGAACTATGACCATGTAATCAACTTTGGCCAGTGGTTTGAGAAATTAACATCCTGGCCCGAACTATGCAGCATATAGACAAAATTGGCATGGAGCGTGGTTTGACCGTTTGTTTGGACGGTCAACACCGTTGACCGTTAGTCAACTGTCCAGGTCACTGCCATGTCAGCATAAAAAATTATAATTTCATTTTTCATTTTATTTCATTTACAAAATTAAATAATTAAAAAAAAAACAAAAACAAAAACTTTTGGCCCATCCATCCCCACCTTATCCCCTCACCTTCTGTCCTTTTCGATCAAACCCAAACAAACCCTATCTTCCATCTTCTTCCTCCTTCTTCCCCGACGAGCCTTCTTTCTCTCCCGTTTCATTTCTGTATTTATAAAATCCAATCTCTGGTATTTCCCTTGAGCCGCAGAATTATTCCCTAAAGTAATCAGCTTTCGGAAAATCGAAGCAACTCCCCGCACTACAAAGTGAGCTCAGAGGCGGGTAGCGTATTCGAAGAGCTTCCCTTTGTGGGAGAAGACGATGAGGGCGACCTCAGCATCGCAGAGAACAGAGATCTCGTGGGATTTCTTCAGCAGACCAGCTCTCCTCTTTGAGAACGTCACCTGCCTGTTGATCTTGTTCTCTATCCTCTTCAGCTGCACTCTCCCCCGACCCATTTTTTCTATTTTGCACTATTATTCTTGGACTCAAAATACTATTATAAATATTCCAACCGATACAAAGCACCCCCCCACACTTAAGCACGACATTGCCCTCAATGGAGTAGAGGGAAAGATCAGGGGAACGATGTTACCGGATTGGAACACTGCTGGGGGACTGGAAGTGGACCAGTCAGCGAGAAACAAACGGGAGAGTGGACAATGCTGCACAAATCGAACACCAGAAACACACTAGCACACTGTGCGTTAGGGATAAGTGTTAGCCCAGACGGCTACATCAAACCACAAAGGAAAAACCAAAAACAAACACAAACGGTACTAAGTTCAAGCTCCGCACACATGGAGCAAACACACAAAAGTCTAAAAAGAAAAAACAAACACACTGAGACGGGCAACGAGTACAACCTACTCGTCGCCAAGATCGTCGAAGTCGATGTCGTGCATGAACGCATCATCACCAGCAGTGCCAGCCGCACCGTCATGTGGAGGGGAGTCATCCTAGGGAGTCCTCCAGACAGGTGGATCGCCCGGAATCAGCTGAAGCAGGTGCTGCTGAACCTCCTGCATGCGTCGGGAACGGCGCTTCTCCCGCTCGATGTGGGCGAGAGTCACGTCCTGCTGAGTCTGGATCGTGTTCAGCCGCACGTCATAAGCATCCATCCTGTTCCGGTACTCGGCCTGATCGGCCGCGTACTGCTGGTGGAACTGCATCTGCTGGTCGAGGATCAGCTGGTTCTGGATCCTCAGCTGCTCAAACTGCTGGGCGAAGTAATCCTGGCCCTGGAAAGTGGAGCTGCTACCCCCAAAATGGAAGTCAGTCTGTGGGGGATCATCAGCAGCATCAGCAGCAACATCCACCTCATCGGCAGCCTCCTCCTCTGGTACGAGCTCCTCGGGGATAGGAGGCTCCAGAAATCCATCGACCCACTGAACACCGTTCCTCTCCCGCAACAGCAGCATCTTCCCGATCGTCGCGCTGCCAAAGATGAGGGTGTCCCCCTCCTCGGTGCACCCCTGCAGTGAAAGGCCAAAGAAGGTGACCAGGCGGGTGATGAGGGGGGCGCAATGGAGGCTCTTCAGCTCTGTGGCCGTCTTCTCGAATGTCTTGGCCACCACCGAACCCAGGTGGAGAGGATGGCGGCGCTGGCGGATCGAATGGAGGAAGTACAGGGGCCTCTTCGTGATGGCGCCGGCGCTGTCAGATGCAGGAGTGTAAGACTTCGCCAGCAGGTGGTGGAGAAGTCGGTACTCGATCTGCAGGGTAGATGCCTTCGTCCTCCCAGACTTGAAAGGACGCGTCTGGCCAGGCTAGCCAGGCTGGTGTACAGCTTCCTGAAGTCCACCTCCGGTGGCTCAGTAACCTCGGTGACGTAGTCCACACTGTCGTCGAGGTCGAGGTCGAGAGCCTCGGCCAGCTCGTGGTAGCTCAAGGACCGGGGAACACCGCCCAGCCTGAATTGGACGACTGTACTGTCATGGCATCTGGTCGTGGAGTTGTGCTTGAAAGTTGTGTAGAACTCCCACACCGGCTCGTAGTAGACCGTCTCGCAGATCTGTAGCAGACGGCGCCATGCGGTGTTGGCGACCGCGGCGGAGAGCTGCTCGTAGCAGTGCAGTTGCCGAAACTCCCGTTTGGACCAGCAATGGTGGGCGCCAAACGGGGTTTCCACGACCGCCTTGAAGCGCTCTGCGGTGGGGCCCCTCCTGAGATCCCGGATGAACGGGTGCTGGAAATTAGGTTTCGCCATTGCCCTGCAAAACAACAACCCAACGTGGAACCAAAAGAGCCAAAGAAAAGGTTAAGCCCACCCCCACACTTAAGAACAGAAAGCAGCCTAACCATGGTTTCATCCATAGTTCGGGGGTCAAAAACTCGATAAATCAAGCATAATATGGGTGGGGGTGCACATTCACAAGAAAGTAGGCAACTCAAGGTTCACATCCATATCAAATACACCCTCAAACTACATCATTAAGGGCCCCAACCGGTGGCCACAACATGGCATGGAAAACAGGCATTTCATCGAACACCTTGTGTGCACTATTAAGTTAAGCATGAAATTGGCCAAATTCTTGCACACAAGGGCGCAAACAAGCAAAGGGGACTTTGCCCAACATAATTCAATCACATCCCATGCATTCCCCTCAATCAATTTCACACAAATCGCACGATTCAATAAGGTTCTCTAACATACACCCTACACACTCAATTCTCCACAATTCACATAGTTAGGGACAAAATCAAACCTGGAGACTCAAGTAGAGGTGTAGGGGATGATGAGGGGAAGACAAAGGAATCGACGAAACGCCGAAAAACTGGCCGGAAATGGTCGTCGGAGCCTCGCCGGAAATCGCCTCCGGCGACAAAAACGTCGCCCAAACTCGCTCAAACTCGAGGGATAGGCCGCTTTGGGTGTAGAAGGATTGGGTTTGGTGTTGGTTTGGTGAAAAAAGTACCCAAAGTGGCCGAAAAAATCGAAAAAAGGTGGGTTTTGCGCGGTTTTCCGGCGAGGGCAGAGGATTCTGGCGAGAGGTGATGATTTTCTGACCACAATGGCCGTGCAAGCCATATAAATAGGCCGTGCCTCGGCTGCACGGGCAGGGGCGCACGGCCGTGCAAGAGTGGTTTCTGCTCGTGCAGGCCGACACGGCCTGGCCGAGCCGAGGCGCACGGCCGTGCACCTGGCGCTTTTGGCCGTGCACTTTTGGTCGAGAGCTCGCACGGCCAAGGGGGTATACCCTCACGGCCGTGCAAGGCAATGCAATGCCCGTGCAAGACGCAAGGCCAAGCCAGGAGATGCGCACGGCCGTGCACATTGCACTTTTGGCCGTGCGCTTTTGGCCGAGAGCTCGCACGGCCAGGCCAGGCTGAGCGCACGGCCGTGCAAGGTGAGGTTTTGGCCGTGCGACTTGCTGGAGCCCCGAAATCCACCTGTTTTCACTCAAAAACGACACTTGACTCTGGATCAACGTCTCAAGACTCAAAAACACACAAAATCAAAGGAAAAAGAGTAAGAAAATGCAAACCTCGGTGGGGTTGCCTCCCCACAAGCGCTTCTTTACCGTCTTTTAGCTGGACGCCAGTATGGATGCTCAGGGAAGCGTAGGATCAGGTGCCTTCAAGAGCGGATCCACATCGCTCTTGAGGTACAGCTTCAAATGGTGGCCTTGTACGCGACGAATGTGGCCACCTGCATTTGCCAGCTCGACTTGGCAATCCGGCAGGATGCAAGCGAGTGAATACTCGGATGGCCAAGGTGGGGGCGGGACCAGCTCATAGTGGTCTCCGGCTTTCGTTCGAGCGGGCTTAGCTGCCTGCAGTTTCGGCCGCCACTCCTCCTTGATCTGTTATTTGGATGACGGAGTGGTCCGGAGTGGCGGCGAAGGTGTGGGAGGCGGGTCCTGCAAAATAGGCAGCACAGAAGGATACACGACAGACTCGTGCTCCTGGTGAGATACAGCATGCAGAGGTAACGAGGCAGGTATAGTATTAGCAACTGAAAACGTTATTCGCTCCTCGCCATCCCTCAAAACTAAGGTCCCATCATGCACATCTATGAGAGCCTTGGCGGTGGCCAGGAAAGGCCTTCCCAGTATAAGAGGCACTTCTGTGTCCTCACTGATGTCCAGGATAACAAAATCCATAGGATATGTGAATTTGCCAACCTTAACAAGAAGGTCTTCCACTATACCCCTAGGATGCACTATAGATCTGTCAGCTAATTGAAGGGTCATCCTAGTGGCACGGGGTTCACCTAGGCCTAGTTTCATGAACAATTTATATGGAATCACATTGATACTAGCACCTAAATCCGCCAAGGACTTCTCTACATGCAATTTATCAATAGAGCACGGGATAGTAAAACTACCTGGGTCCTTTTTCTTCTGCGGAAGCTTGTTCTGCAGAATAGCCGAGCACTCCTCGCTGAGCTCCACAGTGGCCAGCTCACTCAGCTTCTGCTTCTTTGAGAGAAGCACTTTCAGAAACTTCGCATACTTCGGCATTTGCGATAGTGCCTCCAGGAAGGGCACTTGGACATTCAGCTTCTTAAGCATGGCCATGAAGCTCTCGAACTCTGCCTCCAGCCTGTCTTTGTGCAACCGAGTAGGGAAAGGGAGTTTAGGGACATACTCCTTCACTACTGGTTGCGGTTTAGGTGCAGGCACCGCAACCTCCTTCTCTACTTCTTGTTCAACTGCTGGAGATGCTGCAACAGGGCTTTCTCTCTCCGGTTCCCGAGCAGGGGGATCAACAGTCAGCTTGCCACTCCTAGTCATGATGGCATTGCAGCGCTCATCCGGGGTCGGCGGGTGAGGGATGGTCTGCCCGGGTAGAGTACCAGGAGCCCTTTGAGCCACTGCCTGGGCTACGCTCCCCAGCTGGGTCTGGATATCCTGCAAAACAGCCTGTGTGTTCCTCTGACCAGCTTCAAGAGCCAGGAGTTTACCCGAGGCCTTCTCCATGAACTGCTCAAAGGTGTTGAATTTTTGAGCACTAGTACTGGCGAGAGAACCCACCAAGTCCCGCAGTTCAGTCATCTGATCATTCTGCACTGGGGAAGCAGGGGCTGCACCTGGCTGCTGGAAAGGTCGCGGCTGTGATTGAGCAGCATGCCCCTGCATGGGCTGATAGAGAGACTGTTGTTGCTGCTGGAATTGCCCCTGTCTGGGCTGATATGGTGGCCGCTGGAAGCCTGGTGGTCCCTGGGAAGCTGGTGGTTTGGGATTTGGCCCAGCCCAGGAGAAGTTAGGATGCTGGCGCCACCCCTCATTGTACGTGTTGCTGTAGGGGTCATTGCGCCTGGCATTGTTGATGAAGTTCACCTGCTCCTGGGGCGTGGTTGATTCCTTCATCGCCTGGCAGTCATCCACCGTATGATGGGTGCTTTCGCACCATTGGAAGAGCATCGCCTGCTGCTGTCCGGTCCCTGGAATCATCCCGGAACGATCGATAGCAGAGACCAGCTTCGATACTACCTGCACCAAATCAGATGACTGGGTGCCCACAGCATGCACACCCCGTCCAGGTGCTCGTCTCGATCTCCTGGCAGTGCCCCAGTCATAACCGTTCTCTGCCATCTCCTCAAAGAGTTGATTCAGCTGTGGCGGGGTTTTGGTCAGCATGTTCCCGCCACAAACCGAATCGATCAGCTGCTTGTCCTCCGGGAAGAGGGCGTGATAGAAGGTGCCCACCTTGAACGCATCATTGAAACCATGATTGGGACACCTGAGAAAGAGGCTGGTGTACCTCTCCCAAGCATCCCTAATGGTCTCATCCTCATCCTGCGAAAAATGTGTAATCTGCTTCTGGAGATCAGCTGTCTTGGATGGAGGATGGTAGCGGGTGAGGAACTTGTCCGC
The DNA here is from genome assembly GCA_946122785.1 of Linum tenue. Lineage (NCBI taxonomy): Eukaryota > Viridiplantae > Streptophyta > Magnoliopsida > Malpighiales > Linaceae > Linum > Linum tenue. Next base: position 38,782,855 of record CAMGYJ010000009.1, on the reverse strand, counting down.
CAGGTTGGCGAACGTGGTGATGGAGCCCGGAGGTCGAGTGTCTAGCCACTCCTTGGCCTGCCCCTCCAGAGTGAATGGGAAGTACCTCAGCTGGATGGCATCTGCTGGTACCCCATTGATCTTGATTCCATCGATGAGCTCGTGGAATCGCCTGAGATGTGATCGAGGGCACTCTCCCTCCTTACCACGGAACACTACTGAACCGCGCAGAATGGTGATCATGGAGGTGCTCACCTCAAAGTTGTTGGCTGGGACCTGAGGGTGTTGAATGGGTGACCTCATGTCCGCAGCCCTAGTGGTCCAGTAGGATCCCATGGTGACTCGCTAAAACACAACACCTAACAATGGCCAAGTGTAACCAATGAAAGGGACTGCAGTATAGTGGCACAAGTAATAAATATCGAATCCACGGGTCTCTAGAGTTACTATTACTCAGCTTCAGTTCATTATCTAGCAAACTAGATTAAGGATTGATTTACTAAACTACTCTACTAACTACTCTACTAATTACAAGTTGGGAACTCACTTAGGTATGATTCCCCTAGCTCCTCAATTAGGTCCAAGTTGCAATTACCTTTGGTTGATCTACTGTTGATTAAACTGCGGAAGATCCTAAATTAGCTTGGAATCTCTTAAGCTGACCAAGCCCTCTCAAACAGAATACCCGGCAGGTGACTAGCCTTCACCGGGATAGACTGCTAAGGCGATTCACACAGATCTCCACTACTGGAATGAGTTCCAGTACAAAGCAGTGAATTGATTGACTCTCGCACAACCAATTCACTACTATCAATCAAGGAAGCTCTCTTAACCTAATCAGATTCTATCTATCATAGGTTAAAGCAGAAATCAATAGAATTTGATCAAGATTCAATTGACTCAATAAATCATGCCTCAATCGATTATAATCAAACAATAAAGCATCCAAAACTTCATACAAGAAAGATCCTAACTCATGGAACTAGGGTTCCTCAAAACCTAAGTGAAGGGAAGTTACTCCATAGAGAAGAGAGAGACTGCAGAAATCTGATCTAGATCTTCAATCTCCATCTCCAAGCTTGATTCCCGAGCTCCAATGGCGAAGAAATCCTCCAAAATAGCTCCAAGAATGTTCCCAAGTCGCTCTCTCTCTCTAGGGTTCGTCCCTTGGGTGTTTGGGATCCAAAACCCAGCTCTCCTCCCTTTTGGCTCGGATTAGGCTTAAAAACAGGCTTCCCCGAGTTGCACGGCCAGGTGCACGGCCGTGCACAACACCATTCTGGCCGTGCACCCTCAAAACGCACCGTTTCACTTAATCGATCTCAGCCATCTTGCACGGCCAGGTGCACGGCCGTGCAAGGCTGGATTTTGCCCGTGCAAGGCCTCGGCAGAGAGCGCACGGCCAGAATTATATGTTGCACGGCCGTGCGCCTCCCTGGTCTGCCCGTGCAGCTTGCTCAGCCTCTGTTTAATGCTTCGTTTCTCCCTCGTCCGGACTCTGAATCAGTCGCCGTTTGATCCCAGACGCTCGTAGTCTCGTCCTCTTTCATTTCATAACAAGCTTGCATGATTCTCTGTCCATAAAGTGAGGTAGAAATCAATTCTTCTTCAGGTCATGCCCGAGTTTCTGCTCCCGAATCGCCAATTGATCTCTGATTGACTTGAAACTTGCGCCTATGCTTCACTTTATGTGCTAGGACCTGAAATGTGACAAAGGAACACAACCTAGCATAAAATAGGCCAAAGACACGGTAATTCAAGCTCAAACAATCAAGAAACAAAGGGGAAAACATGTGCAAATACCGAGTCATCAAATCCCCCCACACTTAACTGTTTGCTTGTCCCCAAGCAAACCTAACTCAAACCAATGCAACTCTCCAGAGCTCTATAGCAACATACAACCCCGATCGTCGGTAGAGGATTTCCCAGATCATATAGCAGCTTACGAGGTCAACTGGTCTTCTAAGACGTTCCCTATCTCTCTCAATGCGAGTACTAGACTCAAGCCAGGATCATGAGAAAAAGTAGAAGTAAGACAGTCAGTTCATGGATAAAGGGACTCACACCATTCACAATCAAGGACTCGTTGTACCGGGGTGCTCTATCACTTCATTTCACCGTTGGAAGCCCTTTTTCTCACTTTCATTTACATTTTTTCTTTCATTTGGTGGAGTTCCAACTGCAGTCTTTTGCACGGTCGACCCTTATTAGTCGAGCAAGAGCAATTTCTGTACATCTGGCGCTCGCCAGATTACTTCTTTTAACTCCTTTTCCTCAACTCGTGTGGAGGGTCAATGAAATTAAGGGGGGTCGGAAACTCTATCCGTGCCCTTAAAAACACATCCTCGAGTAGGCAAACCGCTCAACGGGTGGAAGTTTTACTTGTACTAGAGACAGCTTAGCTTCACCTTGTAGGAGTACCCCACTAAGGATCACTAAAATCTCTTCCAAAACCCGATTTTGTGCAATGAACGGTGCCACACACGTTGGGCTTACCCCATGTTTAAGATTTAATGATTTTGACATGGAGGACCAACTGCTTCCCATTTTCCATATGAGCACCCTGTTCGATACACGAGTCCATAACACAATCCAAATAGAGTCACCATTACCACATGAATTCAACGGTCTTAGCTCCACTAATTCACAAAATCAACTGACACAGTAGAGAGCTAGATAGGAAAAATCTTATACTTCAACATCCTCCATAGTGCTACACTACCTCCCTAGGTTGCACATTACTATAGAGACTGTCAATTCAAAGCATACTGAGCAGGCAATTTGCAAGGAAACACGTACTTGGAGCCCTCAAATTTAAAAATTTGGACAGTGGACTAGGCTCCAAGCGCACAAACAGCCAAACATTCTCCCGCATACATAATCGAACACCCCCCACACTTAAGCACGACATTGTCCTCAATGGAGGAAAGATAAGGAGGGTAGAACGAAGTTACCAGATCAAGGGTGAATGATGATGTACGGGTCAGGCGGTGCATTCCAAGAAGAGAGAGTAATCAGAACACAAACACCACACAAAATCTCACAAAGGTTGAGTTATTGACTCGAGAATCAAATAACAAAACTGACTCAACCGAGGATAAATAGAGAAAGAAATGCAAACCGACTGGTTGGGTTGCCTCCCAACAAGCGCTTCTTTCACGTCGTGAGCCGGACGATGGCTCCTAAGTTGCGGTCCATGCTAGAACCTCCTTGAAGTTGAGGTTCTCATCTATGAGGTGGAGTCTCAAGTCACAAGCAGGTGGTGTGGCAGGTGATGAAGGCTCGTGCACTTGATGCAGATGAAGTCTCCACCCTCGAGACCTCTTCTTCTCTTCTCTCGTCTCATTGCCCCAAACCAGATAAGACAGCATCGATTGGCCACCATCGCGTCCACCAAGAGGGACCGATGTCGATGTGGCCTTGGTCTGGCAAAGAGACACTGCAAATGGGTCCTTGCTAAGTAGTTCCTCGAAGTTTGGTGGAGATATCAAATGTAACTCATGGCCGGTGCAGGCCTCTTCCACCTCAACTCCGTCCTCAGCCTGGACACCAATTGCTTCTTCAACCCCCCTTTCTTCTTCATGTGGTATCACCCCTGGAAAATGATCAAGAACTCCTTCTGCTTCACTTTCGTCATCCTCCACAACTTCTTTCTGCACCCTTTCTTGCTCTTCTTCTTCTAGCACGGATTGGAGAGCAAGTTGCCAAGCAATTTCTTTCATGAGATCTTCTTGCATCTCCTCACTCATGCCCACCTCTTCAAAGCTCGGTGTGGGATGTGGGAAGGGGTGGTCGGCTACGACAGGAAATTCCTGATCATGATCATCACGAGAGCTTTTCGTGAAAACTTCTGTCTGCTCCACAATATCCTTGTAGCCTTCGTCTTCCTCCTCCTCTTCTAGTATGATAGCAGAAGGGTGATCTTGAGCAGGTTGTGCATAAGCTTTCTCAAGATCCTCGAGGCTCTTCTTTATGCTCAGGAGGGTCTCCTCTGTTTCACGGTAGGAGAACCCAGTTTGGGCATTGTTTGGGATATCCATCTTTGGAAAGGATGTCTCAGGCACTCGAGCAATCTGCTCCACGAGAAGCCTCAAGTGATAGTTTGGATCTGGCTGATGGAGGAATTCTTCTTGATAAGGAGATTGTTCTTGAAATACCCAGGGGTCTGATTGTTCTTCGTAGGATGGGGGTTGGTACTGAAACCCGAATCCATAGTCTTCTCCTCCTTGATTGCTCCAGGGGGTCTCGGGGTAATACCACTCGGATGGTGGTGGATACCCCCAATGGTTGGAGAAGCCATGAGGATCCATGATTCAGATCTGCACCAACAAAAACAAAAAACACCCAAGTGAAAAGCAAGGGTGGAAAAGAAAAAAAAGAAAAAAAAAAGCTAAAGTAACAAACTTCTGCCTTTCCTAATAATCTAGAAAGTTCCCCGGCAACGGCGCCAAAAACTTGACTCGCTAAAACACAACACCTAACAATGGCCAAGTGTAACCAATGAAAGGGACTGCAGTATAGTGGCACAAGTAATAAATATCGAATCCACGGGTCTCTAGAGTTACTATTACTCAGCTTCAGTTCATTATCTAGCAAACTAGATTAAGGATTGATTTACTAAACTACTCTACTAACTACTCTACTAATTACAAGTTGGGAACTCACTTAGGTATGATTCCCCCTAGCTCCTCAATTAGGTCCAAGTTGCAATTACCTTTGGTTGATCTACTGTTGATTAAACTGCGGAAGATCCTAAATTAGCTTGGAATCTCTTAAGCTGACCAAGCCCTCTCAAACAGAATACCCGGCAGGTGACTAGCCTTCACCGGGATAGACTGCTAAGGCGATTCACACAGATCTCCACTACTGGAATGAGTTCCAGTACAAAGCAGTGAATTGATTGACTCTCGCACAACCAATTCACTACTATCAATCAAGGAAGCTCTCTTAACCTAATCAGATTCTATCTATCATAGGTTAAAGCAGAAATCAATAGAATTTGATCAAGATTCAATTGACTCAATAAATCATGCCTCAATCGATTATAATCAAACAATAAAGCATCCAAAACTTCATACAAGAAAGATCCTAACTCATGGAACTAGGGTTCCTCAAAACCTAAGTGAAGGGAAGTTACTCCATAGAGAAGAGAGAGACTGCAGAAATCTGATCTAGATCTTCAATCTCCATCTCCAAGCTTGATTCCCGAGCTCCAATGGCGAAGAAATCCTCCAAAATAGCTCCAAGAATGTTCCCAAGTCGCTCTCTCTCTCTAGGGTTCGTCCCTTGGGTGTTTGGGATCCAAAACCCAGCTCTCCTCCCTTTTGGCTCGGATTAGGCTTAAAAACAGGCTTCCCCGAGTTGCACGGCCAGGTGCACGGCCGTGCACAACACCATTCTGGCCGTGCACCCTCAAAACGCACCGTTTCACTTAATCGATCTCAGCCATCTTGCACGGCCAGGTGCACGGCCGTGCAAGGCTGGATTTTGCCCGTGCAAGGCCTCGGCAGAGAGCGCACGGCCAGAATTATATGTTGCACGGCCGTGCGCCTCCCTGGTCTGCCCGTGCAGCTTGCTCAGCCTCTGTTTAATGCTTCGTTTCTCCCTCGTCCGGACTCCGAATCAGTCGCCGTTTGATCCCAGACGCTTGTAGTCTCGTCCTCTTTCATTTCATAACAAGCTTGCATGATTCTCTGTCCATAAAGTGAGGTAGAAATCAATTCTTCTTCAGGTCATGCCCGAGTTTCTGCTCCCGAATCGCCAATTGATCTCTGATTGACTTGAAACTTGCGCCTATGCTTCACTTTATGTGCTAGGACCTGAAATGTGACAAAGGAACACAACCTAGCATAAAATAGGCCAAAGACACGGTAATTCAAGCTCAAACAATCAAGAAACAAAGGGGAAAACATGTGCAAATACCGAGTCATCACATGGTCTGCTCATCTGGGTTGATCACCTCGTGGTTCTGCGGATCACCCATCTCTACCTCTTCTTCTTCTCCGATCTGTAGCTGTGACAGCGCCTTCTCCGCAGCCAGTCGCGCCTTTAGAACCCGCTTGGAGTTCCTGCAGGTTCGTTCAAGCTCCCGGTCAAGTGGTAGTAGATCTCCCGACTGGCTACGGGTCATGCACTACCTGCACACAATCAGCAGAAGCAACCCGTGAAGGCACACAGGTGGAAGAGATAAAATGCAGGAAATAAAAGCTAGAGTAACAAATTCTCACGTTTCCCCAATAATCTAGAGGTTCCCCGGCAACGACGCCAAAAACTTGACACGCCAAAACACAACACCAAACTGCGACCAAGTGGAATCGCAGTCCGGGAATGCAGTAACAGGCAAGTTTAATTATCAACCCGGGGTCTAGATCTACTGCTTACTCCGTGATTCTCTATTATCTAGCAAACTAGTTCGAGTGATTGTTGTGAAAAGTAAAAGCAACAAGAAAGCAGTAAATTGTTCGGGTTTCTAAAGCAGGCAAGAGTCACTCGGGATTGAGTCCCCCTAGCCCCTTAGTTAGGTTCAATTGCAATTCCCTGGGTTGATTTACTGTTGATTAGACTGCGGAAGATCCGACAGTAGCTTGGAATCTCTTAAGCTGACCAAGCCCTCTCAGTCTAACTACCCGGCAGACGACTAGTCTTCACCGGGATAGAAAGCTGAGGCTATGAACACAGAACTCCACTACTGGCGCCAAGAACACCAGTACAAAGCAGTAAACTGGCTAACTCTCGTATAGCCAATCTCCTACTATCGAATGAAGTGGCTCTAACAACCTAATCAGATTCTATCTATCTCAGGTTGAAGCAGAAATTGAGACAAGCTGATCAGACTTAAATCAATTCAATAAACATGCGTCATTCGATTAAAATCAAACAGTAATATCATCCCAAGTCATTACAATCAAATCCCTAACACAAGGAACTAGAGTTCTTCATACCCAAGTGAGAGAAGGGTTCTACTCCATAGAGAGAGAAGAGAAAACAAGAATCGGATTAGTCATACTCATAACGATGAGGATAATCTGCTCCGGGACGATGATTTCCACTCCTATGGCAATCTCCAAGCTCGATTCGATGAAATCCAGCTCTAAGACAGCTTCTAGGATGTGTTCTTCGCACTTTCTCTCTCTAGGGCTCTGTTTTTGCTCTGAAAACACGATTCTCCCACTTTTGGCTCGGAATAGGCTCTATAACCAGGCTTCCCCGACTCGCACGGCCAGGGTGCACGGCCGTGCACATCACCAGTCTGGTCGTGCACTCCAAAACGCGCCGTATCATTAAATTCGATCTTCAGCCATCTTGCACGGCCAGAGTGCACGGCCGTGCAGATCTTCAGGGGTGCCCGTGCTCGGCCTCGGCCAAAACCGCACGGCCAGAGTTGCACTTTGCACGGCCGTGCAACCTCCCTGGTCTGCCCGTGCAACTCCCCAAAAAGCTCGCCATTCGTCCGTTCTTCGTCCAATCGACCCCAGACTCGCTCCTAAGCCTTCATTCACGTACTAGGACCTGAAATATCACAAACAAGCACAACCTAGCGTGAAATCGGCCTAAAACACGAGAATCAACACCTCAAACGGTGTAAGAACGAGGGTAAAAACATGTGTAAATGATGGTCTATCATTTGCCCAGAGGTAGTTCAATCTTTTTTCAAGTGTCGGGAAATACACCTTCCTCTCCAAACCCCTTACTACTAGTGCTGATCTCCATTCCCTCCGCCACCTTATCTTCTGCGCCGCTGTGAACGGGATTGTGGGGCACTTAGGATCGTCATCAATGCTTGGGAAATCATCCTCCTCCTTTTCCCGTTGAGCAACGTCCTCTGAATCCGACTCCTCCACATACCAGGTCTCATCCCGGAGGACATCACTGAATAGTCTTTTTGGCGAACCATACCAGCTATTTGACCCTCCTCCCATTCCGGTTGTCTTCTGTGTTCGAAAGGTTTCATCTTCCGTTTCCATACCCGCCGCTCCTCCATCTTCATTAGTTGGAGGTGTTGTGTCAAAGTTCATTGGTCGGACCTTCTTCTTCGCTTGCACCGTCTCCTTTTCGCTTTTTCCGTCCGGCGAAGAGGAACCCGGAGGCGGTCGCCATCCCCCAACAGTGTCCGGGGGCTTATCAGCCAGCGTCGTCGTCCCTGACGACGGGGGAGCCGCCATAATCAGCGAAAAAAGAAAACCCTAGGGCTTTTCGCGTTGAGCAGAGGATTCCGAGAAATACGAGCTCTAAAAAAGTCGCACGATTTTTCAGGTCGATCTACCATGGTGGAGAATATTTTATTTTAGCTCTTTTGTGATTTTAAGAGAGGCTAAAATGGTGGAGAATATTTTATCTTTTTTGTTTTAGTATTTAAATTGAATATAAGTGCTTTTAACTAACGAAATTTCTTTTATTGTAACTTTCAACCGTTCGATGGCTATTTTAAAACAAAAAAAATATATTTAAAAATTAGATGATTCTTCTATTTCAACTAAAAAAAATGGTATCTCCGAAATTGTTCAAAATCCTGGTAATTTGGATGAACAAAGTTCATTTTGGTGTAACTTTCTTCTATTTCAACTAAAAACAAAGTATTTCAGAATTTGTTCAAATTTTATAGGAATGTTCGTATTCAATTATCATGAATGAATATATAAATTTTCAATTAGAAAACATAAGTTAACAATTCATAAGTTAGGATTGCTAAATACGCAACAGTAATTTTTAGCCATCAGGGTTGCAGATGTTTATGTTTTCGAGGGGGGCTAAAAGGCTATAATAGCCTTAAACCCCCCCCCCCCCCCACCCCCAATTTTGCACCCTGTGTTATCGTTAGCCTTACTGGTATAGATTCGTTACAAATAGGGCCGCAAACGAGTCGAGTAGAGTCAAGTTTTTGCTCAGCTTGAGCTCGACTCGTTTATAAATTTTTTAGCTCGAGCTCGAATTTTGATAATCCAGCTCAAGCTCGAGCTTGGCTTGAATAGAAATAATCTAGCTTGAGCTCGAATCGATAGAGCTCGATAAATGCTCATTAACAGAGCTTGTCAAGCTAAGTTCAAACTCGGCTCAAGATGAGCATAATTTGAAATCATTCTTGCCGAAAAAATGTGTAAACATAAGAATTTAAATGATAAAAAGAACACTAGAAATTAAAATTAACATCTAACTTCTATACACATCCGTATTAACAAGATAATGTTCATATTCAGAAGAGTAATTAATCCTTATACAAGCTCTAAATAAGGAAGCTCGCGAACTTAGCTCAACAAGTCGACGAGCCAAGCTAGCTCACGAGCTTATCAAGTTGAGCATGGCCTAGCTCAAGGTTGGCTTGTTTACTAACGAGCTGGTTCACGAGCCGGCTTGTTAAATAACGATTCGAGTGACGAACGATTTTTTTTCGATTCGAATGTCGAGTTGCTCGCAGGCAGCTGGGCTCATTTGCATCCCTACTGACAGACCGACCAAGGCTTTTTTAGGGGTTTGCCTTTGCCAAACGTTAATAATTTATTATAATATAAAGATCCGACTTCTCACTTAATAGAGAGAGATATGATATGGGTCTCAAGTCCAAACGGAGATCCATTGCAACCTGCCTGGATCAGATCCAGTGCTTAAACTCTTACTATTGGTTGAAAGGATTTTAGTTGGGTTAATTGCAATGGGGCATTGCTATTCGTCGCCCTAAAATTTCTTATTTGTCGCCCTAATTAAGTTGATTTTACTCTTATACCCTTAATTTATTTATTTATATTTTAAACACTTAAATCCAAAACAAACTTATAAATTACCGATTGTGGGATGGATCAGAGCTTTCAATCATGGAGACGTACGTACGGTGGTGGCGTGGAAGTATATCATGATCAATTCACTCTCCGGCAGCCGGCAATCTCAGTCAGGACGATGGGCGCCCGCTGGTGGATCAGTCAATACTATTAGATCAACTCCACAAATACATATGCAGCATCTAAAAACTTATAAATTACGATGGGGAGAAACAAATTGAAATTGAAATTGGGGATAGGGGTATATATATGGGTATAAATGCTTCTTCCTCCTCTGAGTCCTTCAACAACAACGATGAGATTGGGGTGGGCGCCGGATATGGCGGATTTAGGTGTGGGAGGGTTGATGGTCGGCTGGAGGGATTAGGTCTGGCCGTCTGGGGTGGGGGTGGGCGGCCGATGAGGGTGGGGGAGTGACGATGTCGGGGTTGGGAGGGACGACGGATTAGGATTGAAATTTCGTTGAGGGTAAATATGTCACTTTAGTATATTTTAGGGCGATAAAATTTAAATTTTAGGGCTACGAATAGCGATTCAGATTGCAATGTTGGTCACTGAGATTACAAAAAATGTTCAAGTTTGGTCACTCAAAATATTTAATTCCATTCGTGGTCCCTAGCATTAGTTAAACATTTCAACTTTAGTCACTCTCCGTTACCTTCCGTTAGTCTCCGTTAACGACGTTAATTTTTTGCTGACGTGGCTAACAGAAATGCCTACTCAGCCAATTTAAACGATAAAAATAAAAAATACAATCTACCACATCATAATAAACCCGCCACGTCATAAACCCTCAATCAGCCAACCGAAATTAAACCAAGACCCGCCCGCTAGTCCCATCCCACGACCCGTCGCCACAAAAACTTACCCTATCCCTTTCCCCTCTTTCTCCCTCCTCTCCGGCCCGCCGCCGCTCCTCCACAGCCTAGCCCAGTTGAAATTTCGATCCTCCGAACAATTCATTTTCCCCACCATCACGATGATGATGACCTGTAACTCCCAATCGAAATCCTAGCCCTCGTCGCCGACTTCATCATCTTCTTCCTCGTCTTCACAATCCTCACAATCGACTCCGTCAGTCACAACTATCTCCATGGATTCTACGGCCGACCCGGCAAGCTCGTCTCTGCCATCAAATCCTGGATCAATCCTTGGTGGCGATTCTCTTCCTCGGCTCTCATCGACCGCATCACTGGTCGTCACATCTCATCCCCCAAAGGCCCAAACTCATTTGACGACTACGGATCGTAACAGGGGAAACACAGTCGAAACCCAAATCTGAAATTCAAACCCTCTTCTTCTGCAAATCCAATCTCCCCTGTCCCGCATCAAAAACCTTATCTCCTTTATTTCTCCCCATTGCTCCTTCCCCTCAAATCCCTCTCTTCCGATCCTCCTCCGTTGACTCTGCATGTCGGCCGCCATGCACCATCACCCTCACCCTCACTCCGTCTCTCCTTTGAAGATGATCCGGTTCGTTATTGATTAATCAGGGCATACAACTATTGATTATGCGATTTTCAATTAGATGGATAGGATAATGATAGGTAAAATTTGGAGGATTGGGTTGTGAGGGGACTAACGGAGGAAGGGACGGCGAAGATTGTGAGGAGGAGGATGGCGGTGGAGAGGAGGAACAAATGGGATGCCATTTTTTAAGTAGCTGGGGAGATTGGATTTTTTGGGTTGGAGAATACAGAGAGGTTTTGGGAGAAGGAAGGAAGAAGAAGAAGAAAAAGCCTCTTCTTTTTTTAAGCTGGCCGGTTCAATTCATGGGTTTGATTAAGAGTGGGTCATTTAATGTGCTTATGTGTCAGGGTGGATTTTTTTTTTGGTAAAAGTTGGATGACTCAGCATTTCTGTTAGCCACGTTAGCAAAAAATTGACGCCGTTAACGGATACTAACAGAAGGTAACGGAGAGTGACTAAAGTTGAAACATTTAACTAATGTTAGGGATCAAGAATGGAATTAAATATTTTGAGTGACCAAACATAAACATTTTTTGTAATTTCAGTGACCAACCAACCATGCAATTAACCCAATTTTAGTTAGTTTATAGAAGGTTAGTAGTTAGTTTGTTATTAAGGGTAAATTAGGTATTAGAGAAAAATATTAAAAGCTAGTTTGTTACTAATCTTAAACCTATCGGCCAAAAAATGAAAAGAAAACCCTAATCAACCATTTTACCCAAGCCCTTGTGCTTGTTTTGTATGTAGTTGTCGGTCTACCTCTTCAGCAACGACGACAATCTCCCGGTGCTCACCCGACGATACGTGGCCGCCATCCACCGCCACAAGGCCTTGAGCCTTGAGCCACCGTCGTAGCCTCCTACGTCGATGCAAGATGGTTCATTCCCCCCTCCAAAGACGACAAATGCTTCATTCCCAATGAATAGCGCTGCCGATATGAACTGATGCAACTAGGGATGGCAATCAAACCTAAAATCATGGGTATCCTACCCGACCGTAACTGGTCAACGTGGATAATTACCAGTTTTGACGGGTTAAGAGTCGGGTACGGGTGATACCCGGTTGTAAAAATGCGGGTAGGGTACGGATAGGGTAATTGATAACACCCGCCCCTCTAACTATAGGATCGATTTCCCTTTTCCGCTTTCCCACTCCACCTGTTTGTTTAAATTTCTTTAAGATAGTCTTCACCTGCAACATGCAATTTAAGGGGAATGGCACCCTTCTATTTCTTATCTTCCCCCGTTGTGGATTTAGTGGGTTTCCGATTCATCCAAGCACGGTTGGTGATCTTTCGTGCGGTTAGAAGTCCTGTGCATATAAGTGGTTTGAAGTCTGAATAATATGGTGTCTCCAACAATATGAATGTGCATATATGTGCATAAGTTCATATTTTAAAATTCGTACCCGTGGTTACCCAAATACCCGTGGCACCCGGTGGGTAGGGTATAGTAATAGCATTTCCATACCCTGCGGTTATTTGATCGAGTATTTAGGAGGCTCAACTCGGTGAATTAGGAGTTGGTATGGGGTGAACCCGCACCCGACCGTACCGATTGCCATCCCTAGTTGCAACACTCGATCTTAACAAAATAGACTGTTATTTTTCCGCATCATCGCTTTTCTTTGCTTCTCGACGTTGATAATAAATTTTACATTATATGAATTTCATTAACAAAAGATGAGAAATCGTTAATAATGATATCATAAAGCACCGAATATTATTTTGAAAATGATAATAATGACATTTTATATCGTTAATAATAATGGGTAACATTGATAATAGTTTGATGCATCGAAAAAATATGAACTAAAAACGTTGATATTTGATAATACCTCGAAGTAACGTTAACGGTCATTGTACAAGAGAATACTTATCAGGATGAATAGAATTTTTTATATTGTTAAGAATACCTCGTAATTGTTCTACATACAATAATAATATAATTTCTAATCATTGTAAAGACTCTGTTTTCAGGATGAAAACATGATGTACAAGTAAAATAGTGAATAACGTTGATAATTTCTTCGTGAATTGATGAAAACTGATAATAATTATTTTCAGGACGATATCAATAAAATTTAGTAATGCAAACATAAAAGGATATCAATTGTGAATCTAAAATAAAAATTAAGAGCGAAGCTCTGCCCTCTCTCCTCGAAAAAACCCTATCGCTTTCTCCGCCGCTGCTCTTTTCTTCTCATCGTTGCGATCTCTATGGTAGAGACCAGGATGATTATGGCTTCCCGTTTTCGGCCGTCTAAATGGGGAAAAGGATTCAGCTCGTGGGGGAATGCTAGCACAGAAGCTGGATCTTCGATTGGGCGAGGAAACATCGAAGTGGACGATGCGAGATTTTCTCGCGATTGGGAATTATCATCAACTGAAGGAAAACTCTGGAAATATACCCAGATTCAAAGATGGGATAAAATCTCAAGGAAAAAAGTGGAGAGAAACTCAAAAAAATAGTCGGTTATGGATACGGTGAATCGCTTAGCACCGAAGTGGGTATATATTACCACAAACCAAAGCCTTGATCCTCACAGTGAGTTTCACCTCAAAACTGAGAATCAGGCTAGAGAACCAAAAGAGTTGGGAATATCTAAACAGAGAGGTAATCTCGATATGATAGAGATGGTTGTTTATCGTTTGTATATCCTCTTGCTCGCTCCCCATATCTATGCCCTCATATTCTTGTCTATGTTTCGGATTTTCCCCCAGCACTTCCAGGCATTTGATAAGAAAAGGAACATGGCGGGTGAACCTGTTGATGCTGACCAGATTGTGGAGTTCGAGCTGGAAGATGTGGAGGAAAGTATGAAGAGGGCGTAACTCAGTCTGATTGGCAGATTGTTTCTGGAAAACCCTCCAAGCTTGAAGACAATCCAATGCATTGTCTTCGGCGAGTGGTCTTGCTCTGGAAAGGTCACAGTCATTGAGGCGGATTTGGGGCTTCTCCAGTTCTTGTTTGATGACGAGAAAGACCACCACTGGGTACTCCAACGCACTCCCTAGGACATTAAAGATCGGATTCTCCAGCTGTAGCCATGGGATCCGGTGACGCCGGCAGTGGTGGAATCGCTAGGACGAGCACCATTCTGGGTGCAAATGTGGGGCATCCCTTCTCACTGCACAACCATTGCTTTTGGTCGCAGAATGGCGGAGGCTAAGCTGGGTGAGGTTCTGGATGCGGGTCTCTTCGGTATTTGAGGGATGCCTGGTCATTCTGTTAAGGTCAGAGTTAATCTTGATGTCCAGGCGCCACTCTGATCACAACTTTTTGCTAGCAATCCGAGCATTGGGAAGTTTTGGTTTACTCTGGTTTATGAGCATCTGCCGCTTTATTGCTACCACTGTGGTCGTTTTGAACACACAGGGCAGAACTGTGGGTATTCATCGCCATTTGGGGAGGAGTACTATGGTCCGGGATTGACAACAAAGGAATCCAGACACCGCCTCAATGACAATCTGTTGCCTTGTCATAGTGCTCCTCTACAGAAATCGGTTTGGGTAAACCCAGTTACCCAAGGCAAGAAGTGCAATGGGGATGATGCTCAGTTGGAGTTGGGATCAAGCTCTGACGGAAGGGAGGAGGTAAACAGGGTAGTGGTGTTGGCCTTGTCTGCTGAGGTGAATGCTCAGAAGGCCGTAGGGGAAAACACCCTATTCAGGCAGGGGGATAAACAGGGTCGGTCCAAGGGAACTGGAGGGAATCCAATGAAAACAGGGGATTAACAGGATCAGGGGAAGGGTTTGTCTTCCGACAAGCGAGCTGATAAAATAGAGGTGGTTCATCCTCAAGGGGCAGGCAAGGTAGCTTATGGAAAGGATGTGTAGACACAAGCTAAAGTAGGTGAATCCAGCCGCAAATGTGAGAGTGAAGGCGCTGCTAAAGGAAAGAAACCTGGGAAGGAAGAGCTAGATGCCAAAGCGAAGCAAGAGGGGAAGAAAGAATCCACAAAGATCCGTATCCCTGTGAAGGAGAAAGTGGGTGGGGCGACTGGTGGGAAGGGAAGTTCCAGTTACGGGGGCAGTGAGCGAGGCAGAAAAGAAGGGTAAGGAGACTGGACCAGGGAAAGTGAAGAAGAGGAACAGGGGGTTGTGGTTGCACGCGGAAAAGGGAAGAAGGAAGAGACGGCCCAAAGTGAGAGTCTGCATGCGGGAGAAAAGAAGAAGGGGATGGAAATGGGTGAAAAGCCCATGGCCAAGGTGGTGTTTAAGATGAAAACTCCGGATGGGGAGGATTTGGAAGACAAGAAGAGGGCAGCAACGCTGTTTGATGATTTGGTGGAGGATCCTCCACCAATCAAAAAGCTGTGTCTGGATGATGTGGAGGTCAGGGACGAAGGAGAGAAGAATAATGCAGTGTAGGAAGCCAGCCGGGACTGGACCCAAGATGTTAAATGAGGGTTTTAGCTTGGAACGTGCATGGGATTGGGCCATCCCTCACGTTCCAATCCATTTTAGGTGTAGTTCGTGTCAATAATCCTGATGTAGTTTTTTTTTCAGAGACGCGCTCGCGTCGTAAGGTTGTCACTCGTAGGTTACATGGTCTTGGTTTTTCGGATTTTCATTTGGTCAATGTTGTTGACTCAACAGGAGGGTTAGCAGTAGCGTGGTCCCCTGAGAGCGGTGTCTCAGTGTTGTTTAGTTGTTCTTTTTTCATTTCTGTGAGTCTGGTTATTAATGGAATAAACTCGGTGGTGGTATTTATTTACTTGAGTTGTCGTAGTCAGGAGCGGGTGCCTCAATTTGATGTTGTTCATAACTATTGCATGAGTCTTGAGGTACCATATATCATGGTTGGTGAGTTTAATGGGATTCTCTCATCGAATGAAAAATCAGGGCCGAATCCATGCGTACCTGCACAGTCGCAGGAGTTTCGATCCTTCGTTGATGGTACAACTGGTTTGGATACATCGAGAACTAGGCTCTGATACCACTTGTCAGAACAGAAGCATGTAATCGATAATCCAAACATGCACGAACGAACACAAATTTAACGTGGTTCACTAACACAATGTGTGCTAGCTAATCCACGGGCAGGGGAGAACAAATTTCACTGATTTGAGGAGAGTACATGTTACAAACCAAATTTCGGACGGACGAACCAAACAAACTAACCTGACTGACCTTACTACAGACTAGGGTGATGAAGAGTATTTATAGAACTCTTCTCCTAATCCCAAACAGAAAACCAAACACATTTTCCCCAAAGATACAAGGAAAAGGTCAAAACAAAGCCCAAACAAAATATGCCCAAAACACAAAACAAACCCAAATCAAATTCAAGTCATATCCTAACAGAGCAGATTCACGGATCGCCAATATTCCAACTTTGGACGAGATTGAAGAAGTTGGCCCATAAAATTTTCAATGGAGTAGGGCAGGCACTTCTAATTCAGCAAGACAGATACGGGTGATTGAGGCTGAGATTGCAGCAATTAAGGAAGTATACCCGATTGATTGGGAGAGAGTTAACACCTTGGAAAAGGATTTGACGCTTCAGTGGGCTAAGGAGGAGCTCTACTGGTGTCAAAAATCACGGGTTCGTTGGTTGATAAGACGCTTCAGAGATGAATAATACCTTGGTAGCTGAGGTGACACCTATGGAGATAAGACGTACGGTCTTTGCCATGGGGTCGATGCAGGCCCCAGGATCGGATGGGTTTACGGGAAAGTTTTTTAAAACATTTTGGGATGTAGTGGGCCCTTCAGTGGTGGAAGTTGTACGCTCTTTCTTTGTGAATGGGCGTATTTTACGAAGCTTTAACCACACTTGGCTCACTCTCATCCCAAAAGTAGAGAAGGTTGAAACATTGAAACAGCTGCGTCTAATTAGTTTGTGCCTGTTTGTATACAAGATCATTTCGAAGATTATGGAGGAACGTATGGCAATTTATCTACCTGATATTGTGTCGTCAGGGCAAAATGCGTTCATTAGGGACCGTCAGATTGTCGATAATGTGTTGATCGGGCATGAAATTATGTATTACTTGAAAATTAAGAAGAAAGGCTATCTAGCTCTGAAGGTTGATATGGAAAAGGCCTATGATAGGGTTGAGTGGCCGTTCTTGCTGGCAATCTTAAGAAAGTTGGGGTTTAGCCCTTTGTGGATCAGCTGAGTTCGGGAATGTGTGTCTACTTCTTCCTTCTCAGTTTTAATGAATAGTAAACCTGCAGGGTTTTTCCCGGCTTCTCATGGATTGAGACAGGGGGACCCACAATCTCCACTGCTTTCTATTTTGTGTACGAAGGGCTTTGTGGCTCTGCTGAGATGGGCGATAGAGCGATGACAAATTTAAGGTGTGTGGGTGAGCCCTCTGGCGCCCCGCGTCTCACATCTTTTCTTTGCCGATGACTCTTATTTGTTTACTCGAGCCTATGTGGTGGACTGTGCACGTCTCAAAGAAGTGCTCCAGGAATATGAAGCACTGAGTGGGCAACGGGTTTATCTGGACAAATCAACAATTTGCTTTAGTGCTAACATCGTACCTTCAGACGTTCAGGACATGGCGGCACTGATGGGGGTTTGTATAGTGGGTCTCAAGGATAAATATTTAGGACTCCCCTCATTGGTGGCGCGATCGAAGGCGGAAACTTTCAGGTTCTTGGAGGAAAAAATCCTTCAGAAAATCCAAGGGTGGAAGCAGCGAAATCTGTCTAAAGCGGAGAAGGAAACGTTGATAAAAGCAGTCGCTGCTGCGCTCCCCATGCATGCGATGGCGTGCTTTAGAATTTCTGACTTCTCCTGTCGTAATCTGAATAAGCTTGTAGCCCGATTTTGGTGGGGTTTTGTTGATGGGAAGCCAAGGAGCCAATGGATGTCGTTGAAGCGTCTTTGCCGGAGCAAACATGAGGGTGGATTGGGTTTTCGTCGGTTTGAGCTATTCAATCAAGCATTATTGGCTAAAATTGTGTGGCGAATACATACGAAACCAGATTCGCTTGTTGCTCGAACTTATAAGGCTAATTATTTTCCGCATGGATCTGTCTTCTCGGCCACTGCTCGCTCTCGCCCTTCGTGGGGTTGGCAGGGCATGGTCTGTCAAATTGGGTCAGGCGAGTTCATTCCGATAGTGTCTGACGCGTGGATATCAAATATTTACCCACACCCTCCAATGGTTCGTCCGGAGGCGGCTTGGGTTAATAATCAAATGGTGGCTGCGCTGATTGATCGAGATAGGGGTGAATGGTGCCTGGAGTGTTTACATGCTGCTTTCTTCCCGGATACTGTGAGGGCCATTCTTGAGATCCCGCTGCCTAAGGTAGAGGTAGCAGATAGGCTTGTGTGGTGTTAAGATCCTTAAGGGGTTTTTACGGTAAAATCAGGTTACAAGCTGGCTGAGCGGCTTTCTCGCCAAGGTTTGGGGTTTTCCCATTCAACCAAAGTTGAAATTCTTTGCGTGGGAAATCATGCAGAGGCTTTTGCCTACGATGGAAAGGCTATGGGAGAAGAGGTTCAGGTCTTGCTTCGATGTCCGGTGTGCTGGGCAGAGGCTGGGATGGCGGCAGAACTGCAGACATGGCCGACGGGAAGCTTCAATATGTTCTTCAGAAGTTTTTTGTTGAAGGATTATTCGTCTCCGCGGGTGGTCAAGTTGTTTCGCCTGTTATGTAGGATTTGGAAGGCGAGGAATGATGTAGTCTTTGAGAACAAACAGACTCTTCCAAGTCTTCTGAAACTCCAGTTTCAGGTTCAAGAATGGCTTAGCAGCCTAGAGGGTGGGGGTGGTGAATCTGCCTTGGCGCAAGTACCAACGATACCAAATGTGGGACTAGATGCAAGGAGTGTGACGTGTTTCTTTGATGGAGCTGTTCTCGCTGGTTCTCATGCGGCGTTAGGGTGGGTTTTGCGGGACGTGAGTGATTCTGCTCTGGATGCAATGGGAAGATGGTATCATGGACTGCAAAATCCGATGTTGGTGGAAGCGTTGGCCTTGCGGGTTGCTATCCGTTGGTGTCAGAAGAAGGGTTTGGCGATGGTACGTTTTGAGGGCGATGCGAAGGCAATCATCGATAAGGTGAATGCCGGTGTTGTTCAGGATGCGGTGGGTGGTGCTTTACTTGAAGAAATTCATCAGCTCCTGCTTCATGCCCCCGGTGCCAGGATTCGTTTTGTTGGTAGGCAGGACAATAGGGTAGCCCATAGATAAAAAAGCCCTGTCTTTGTTTCCTACGAGTTGTAATTGCTTTGATCTTCGAGCTTGGCTCAGGTCGGAGTTTGGATATTTGTAACTTGGTGTTCTTGTTAATGCAAGGAACCTTTTAGTAAAAAAAAACCCAATGAAAATGTTAACCGATAATAATTAGTAATAATTATATTCTAAATGTTAACTGATAATAATCATAATGAATAATTGATAATTACCATCAAAATATTAATAATATTGGTTAATTATATTGATACTTTCTTCATAATAGTTGATAACAATTTAAAACTAATAATATCATTTTTGAATACTTTAATAAAACTAACGTGCAAATGTGACAGGGCTAATAAGTAATAACGATTCTCTCTGCTAAGGCATGGAGACGCGATGGAGAAAGGAAAAACCTTTCGAAGATCATATTTTATTTCTTTTTCATAAAAAAATGAAGAAGGCCGAGGGACATTGGTAATTACCTTTAGATCACAATAATAAATTTGCATATCGTACACAATTTCTTCCATATTTGATAATGATGGTTAACATTGATACTACCTTCTAGCGGTAAGAAAACCAAAATGTGAAACATTAATAATGATTCTCTTTGTTATTGGTAATTATTTCAGACCAATAACAATGATTTTGCATATCTTTGATAATATCCTGAATTTGAGTTACTAATATTATTATTAATTGATATTGTTAATAAATACAAAAAGTTATTTAAATTATTAATAAATACACTTGTGTTCTTGTGAATAAGTACATAAATGTTAATATTCTTAATAAGTCTTCTGCTTCTGGATGCTTCAACTTTGGTAGGTTCGTAGGGAACATTCTTACTTGACGTTTCTTAGTTCAGGCCATGTTGTTAACCTACACAAGACATAATTACAACAAAGATGTTATAATCACATAAGCAATCCAATATAAACAAATAAGTTTGTGTCATTTTAGAGCACTAACATTAAAAATTACATTGAAACGTTGATATCAACAATCTAAATCATTAACAACTAAGTTGTGTTGCGTTGAAAATACTAGCAAAATCATCGATAATTATTGCATCTAAATGGTACACGCTATTAATAACTATCTTCCCAAAATATTTTCAACAATATAAATAATTGATACATAAGTTATGTTTCATTTAAAATACAAACAAAATCATTGCCAACGATCATATCTTGAATTTTTTTTTTTTGCATTCAAGGAGGCCGAGGCCAAAAAAGAGGGGAGGAGTTACAGAGCTACAGGCGCCCTCACTTGGCGCTCCAAAGAAACACCCATTACATCATCTCTAAGGATCTGAGCTAACACCCTTGGCGGACTAGAGAGTTCATGCATACCGTAGGGATAGACGAGACTGTGCTTCGAGAGCCAGTCTGCGACTCTATTCCCTTCCCGAGATGTATGAACTGTAGAATGAGTCGAGCGCGAGACCTTATCAACTAATTGCTCTTCTTCTCGATTCACCCTGCTCCTGAAACCCTAATTTCGGCTTTGACAAGATCAAGTGAGAAGAATGGAAAACAAAGGAAGAAATCGATTCACAAGGTTGTTAAACTTCCCTTTCAGAGTTTACCTACACGACACCGTCTTGTGATGGATAGTTACACGACTTTGGGCTTGGTTCACTTTTACTTTCGTCAATTAAAAGTTGGCCCAATGGTTGGTTGTTAGAACGCTGCGTTTCAAATGCCAACCGAGCCTTCCTTTTCTTCTTGTTCAAGTCGATCTGCTCTGCTCTGCAAATCACTCAACCAAGAACTTCACTACGGACACTTAAAAGAACAAAACACAACCTTTAACCTTAGCAGAGAGAAATAAAAGACACTGACACCGAATTTTTACGTGGTATCCGGTGTTAGGTGATTAATGAACCTAACATCGACTAATCCACGGTTGAAGGATCTCTATCTCGAGACCTTTGACGTTTCACTATGATTATTCGTTTATTGATCTACAAGTATTACTGAATTCGATCTCAAAGTGACTCCCCGTCACTTGATCAGAGTCACCCTGTAGAGTCTGCTCCCTGCACCTACTCTACCCTGACTTCTTAATTCTGTTACCCGAGTTCTCACCCTGACAACTCTGTTCCTTTTCTTTCTCACACACTCAATCAACAACACTCTGTTTTTCTTGCTGAGAAATTCACCGAAAAGGATTGATCTGCTCTGCCCACAAGCCACTTTTTATTGCTCGCTTGAGTCGATCGTTGCTGGCAAATAAATTTGCCTTCCTTGATTTCCTTGATTGATTACTGCATCTGCTCTTTCCCTTTTTTCTTGATGAAACAGATTCTCCAAGGTCACTTGCCTTTCTTGCTTTGCTTCAGATCTCGATGCCAATGACTGAGCTTCCATCAACAAACTCCCCCTAAGCTTGTCATTGGCTCACTTGATTGCCTGCACACACTAACACACAGATTGGTGCAGCCTGTTCCAGTCGAGATAAGCTAAAAAGCAAGATCGAATAGTAGCAGGATAAGATAACATTTTATTATTAAACATTCAAACAAGGGAAAATACAACACTGACAACTTGACTCAACCTGGTTCAGGTCTACATACTCATTCAGTCAACTCCTACAAACTTGACTTCACCTACAATTCTAGACACTCCCCCTGAGACTCTTTCCTATGACCTTTAGAAGGGATATTCTGGAGGAGATTCGTACTCAGAGATTCTATCCCCTTCCTCTGACTCAGAGTTAGAGCTGATCGAGTCATTTACTGCTCCTAACTCATACACAAATTTTGGCCACATTAGGTCTTGTTCCCTCAGTCTCTTCAAGGCAGCAGACTGCTTGCCTGAACTTGTCACTCCTTGTTTGACGACTGTGACAGCAGCATCGACAAGAGCATTAACAAGTTTGCCAGAGGCATAGGCTGCAGGACCTGTTATGACTCCCCCTGAGCCAATGATAGGCTTACGGGGACCAACCTCAGCATTTATTTTGGCCAGAACATGCCGTGGTCGAAGATCATCGAGGACATTGCAACGCATGACCTTGTCACGCAAATCAATGCCTAATTTGTATAGGAATTTGGTGATCTGGGGTCCAAAGGGCAGGGGACCATTATAGTACTCAAGGCCAAACTTAATGAGATGGGAGAACATGAGTGAGGCATAGCTGATGAGACGACCTTCTTTAGCATTAGACAGGATCCATAAGTCAGCTGAGTGAAGAATATCAGTGGAAGAGAGATCACGAGGCAGGAAGATCCTGGTGATAAAGAAGTGGAGCACCTTCAAATCATCAGGTAGACGACCAGCTGCAAGTGGAGAAGGAAAGAAATCTCCTATATCACGCGTATACCGAGCCAGAGCGGTATCAAAGCGAAACCCTCGAGAGGCAAACTCACTATCAGTGCCTGCTCTAAGCCCAGTGTGAGGTAGATTGAGGAGATTTGCTAACAGAGCAGGAGTAACTGTGATATCATAATTGAACACAGTTGTTGTGAAGAATGCAGGATCACATCCTGGACCTGGAACAAGATTGACATAAAACAAGCGAACTGCTTCTGGACAGAAGCTGAATCTCATGTCCTCAGTCAATGAGCCCCAGCCCAAACCATCAATGAGAGAGGATACATTCATGTCATATTTGGTAAAACCAGAGGGCTGAATGGAGAAGGAAGGTTGGATGGGACGATCTCGAAATCGGCGAAGATATCGAGAATAGGCAGCAGGGCTGCTGAACCCTTTATTACTGAACACTGCAGCTGGATGCAATTGAGCATTGTTGAAGGCCATTTTTGTGGGTTTGCTGACGAAGGAAAGCACGAATGTATTAGGTGGGATTTAGCTTGATGAATGATTTCCAGATCCTATTGGAAGGGTGATATATAGTGGGATCTAACCCTAGGGAAGGTTCGGGAAGGGAAATAAGAGGCAAGATGCAATGAATGCTTGATTTGAATCAAACAATCAATGAGTAAGTAAGTAAGGAAGGTCTGTATCCTCAGAATCATAGAGAATCAATCTCGTGAATTGTGAATAACCCAAGTTCACGACGAATGGGAAGGAATTTGTCTGCCCCAAGAGGTTTGGTGAATATATCAGCCCACTGCATATCAGTGCTAATAAATTCTAGATTTATCTTTCCTTCTTGAACTAAATCACGAATAAAGTGATAACGGACTTCAATATGTTTAGTTCGAGAATGTTGGATTGGATTTTTGGTCATGTTAATAGCACTTGTGTTGTCACACAGAATAGGTAGAGTACCAACCACTAGACCATAGTCTTGCAACTGGTATTTCAACCATAGGAGTTGAGTACAACTGAGTCCAGCAACAACATACTCTGCCTCAGCAGTTGATAATGCTACTGTACTCTGTTTCTTACTGGCCCAAGAGATCAAGGAAGTTCCTAGAAAATGACAAGTACCTGAGGTACTTTTTCTATCAACAGTGCATCCAGCATAGTCCGAATCACTGTAACTCAAGAGTTCTAAACTAGAATCACATGAATACCATAATCCTAAGTGAAAAGTACCACTTAGATATCGAAAAATCCTCTTAACTGCTGTCAAGTGGCTCATTTTAGGATTTCCTTGAAACCTTGCACAGACACAGACACTGTACATTATATCTGGTCTACTGGCAGTCAGATATAACAAGGACCCTATCATTCCACGATACATTCTTTCATCCACATGAATTCCAGATTCATCTGAGGTTAATTTTGCTGTTGAACCCATTGGAGTTAAGGCAGTTTTAAGATTATCAAGTTTGAACTTTTTGAGCATGTTGAGCAGATATTTGGTCTGACTTATGAAAGTTTCTAGCTTAGTCTGTTTAACTTGCAGCCCTAGGAAGTAATTTAGTTCACCCATGAGACTCATTTCAAAAGCACTTTTCATATCATGTTCAAATTCTTTACACAGAGCAGTGTTTGTGGAACCAAAAATGATATCATCCACATAAACTTGAACTAGCAGGGTGTGAGAGTTTCCATTTTTGATGAACAATGTTTTGTCAACTGCTCCTCTATGAAATCCTTTGTCTAACAAGAATTGACTCAGTTTTTCATACCAAGCTCTAGGAGCTTGTTGGAGTCCGTACAGAGCTTTGTTTACCTTATAGACATGATCTGGAAATTCATAATCTTTAAACCCAGGTGGCTGTGACACATAGACTTCCTCTTTTATATCCCCATTTAAAAAGGCACTCTTTACATCCATTTGGTATAGTTTGAAACCTTTAGAAGCAGCAAAAGCACATAGTAGCCTTATAGCTTCTAACCTTGCTACTGGAGCAAAGGTTTCCTCAAAGTCTATACCTTCTTCCTGATTATAACCTTGTGCCACTAGTCTTGACTTATTTCTAACAATCTTCCCTATTTCATCAGACTTGTTTCTGTAGATCCATTTAGTACCAATAATAACTCTGTTCTCTGGTTTAGGTACTAATTCCCATACATTGTTCCTTTTAAATTGGTTCATTTCATCATGCATTGAAGCATTCCAGTATTCATCCTCTAAGGCTTCCTTAACATTTTTTGGTTCAATGAGTGATACGAATGCAGTATGAACATCAGAAGTTTTGGATCGAGTAGTAATACCTTGTTCTATGTTACCAATGATCTAAGAAGGGGGGTGACGCTTTCTTATGTGAGGTGGAGCTTGTCGCTCTTCTTCTCTCATTTCCTTGTTTAGTTCTCCCTCTGTGTCATGATCATCAGCCACAGTCTCCTTTTGATTGTCTTCTGAATATGTTCTTCCAAGTCCAAAGTCCTCTGTTTCATCTAAACTATCTGCACACTCACTTGAAGACTCATCAAAAATAACATTTATGGACTCCTCAACCTTGAGGGTCCTTTTGTTAAATATCCTATAGGCTCTGCTATGTGATGAGTAGCCTAAGAATATTGCCTCATCTGATTTTGCATCAAATTTACCAAGATTATCCTTGGTATTCAACACAAAACACTTGCATCCGAATGGATGGAAGTATTCCAGGTTAGGTCTTCTTTCTTTCCACAGTTCATATGGAGTTTTATTCAGTTTGGAACGGATTAATGCTCGGTTGGTTACATAACAAGCAGTGTTGATTGCCTCTGCCCAAAAGTGTTTGGCTAATCCATAATCATTCAACATTGTTCTGGCTATATCTATCAAGGTTCTATTTTTCCTTTCTGCCACTCCATTCTGCTGAGGGGTTCTAGGAGCTGAGAAGTTATGAGAAATGCCACTTTCCTCACAGAAGCAATTAAATTTATCAAAGATAAATTCTCCTCCATGATCACTCCTAATGTTAATAATTTTAAATCCCTTTTCATTTTCAAGTTTCCTAGACAGAACTCTAAAGTTTCAAATGTTTCATCTTTTGAAGCAAGAAACAGAACCCAAGTAAACCTAGAATAGTCATCTACCACAACAAAGGCATACTGTTTACCATCAAGACTTTTTATGTTGGTAGGTCCAAACAAATCCATATGCAACAGTTCTAGAGTTCTTTTAGTTGAAATTACATACTTGCTGTTGAAAGAAGACCTAGTATGTTTGCCTTTTGCACAAGCTGCACAAAAGAATTCCTTTTTATTGTGAATTTTGGGAATACCTTTGGCTAGCCCTAGATTTGCTAATCTTGACAAAATTCCCACACTCACATGCCCTAGTCTCCTGTGCCATTCCATTTGATCATTTTTATCCACAGTCACCAAGTAAGTTTCATTGAACAATGTTTTATCATTCAAATCTATGACAAACAGTTTACCTTTTCTTTTTCCAGTGAACAAGATTTGTTTACTTGCAATATTTTCAACATAGCATGCATTTGGTTCAAAAAACACTCGGTTCTCAGTTCCACACATTTGACTTATAGATAACAAATTATGTTTAAGACCTTCAACTAACATGACATTTTTAATTGTTGGATTTGATCCTACTTGACCCTTTCCTAAAATGTTTGTGCTATAATTAACACCAAAATAGACTCTGCCTTTCTTTCCTAGGGTAAGTTTTGAAAATAATTCCTGTATACCTGTCATGTGATGTGAGCAGCCGCTGTCCAGGATCCATTCACTGTCATCCATGCTCACTTGGAGACAGACCTGCATAATCATGGTTTTATTTGATTTTTGGTATCCAAACCTGTTTGGATATCTTTAGTTTTGTGTTACAGTGTTTCTTTAAGTGTCCTGAATGACCACAGTTATGACATTTTTTGTTTTCTTTTGCAATTCTTCTTCGGCAATTAGCAATATAATGACCATCCTGATGACAGTAAAAACATTCAGTCATTGTTGACTTTCTTCTCTTAGTGACATGATTAGTGTTTGAATTACTAATAATCTGATTTCTAAAGCTAGAATGACTCTCCTTACAACACTCACAGTTTTTAGTGTTTTGTACTTCTTTTAGAGCTAGAAGTTCAGCTTTCAGAGCTTCATTTTCAATCAGGCATTTTTTAAGTTGACATTCAACATTCAGTTTTTCTCCTTTCAGCTTATCACATACATCATTTATGTGTAGAAATTCATTTTTCAGTTTGGCATGCTTAATTCTAACATTTTCAAATTCTTCTTGAATGTTTTTAATTGTATCAATCATCTCTTCAGTTGCGCTATAATTATCAGAGTAGTAGTCAAGATGACTTACCTGAGGTGATTTGGAGTCATCATCACTCATTCCCAGAGCCATGTAGGCATTTTGTTTTGCTTCATCGTCATCTTCCTCTTCTTCACTGCAGCTCCAGGTTGCCGTGTATGCCTTCTCCCTTTTTATCATCGGGCATTCAGCCTTTATGTGGCCTACCCTACCACACTTGAAGCATCCAGCCTGAGACGATTGCTTTTCTGATGCAGCTCCTTCTCTTCTTGGCTTTGGTAGTGATCGATTGGGTTTGATTTGGTCATCTCCTTCTCTGAATCGATTTATCACCCCTCCTCTTCTCTTTTCTTTCCTCAATCTCAGTAGTTTAGCTACGTGCTTGCTCAACATAGCTAATTCCTCATCCTCCATCTCATCAAAACTGTCGAATTCATCTTCCTGAACTGTTGTTTTGAATGCTATGCTCCTTCGTTCTTTCCTTGGCTCTTCTGCTTCTTCATTCTTCAACTTTACTTCATGGGTTATTAGGGATCCCATGAGCTCATCAAGACTGAGTTTAGTGAGGTCCTTTGATTCCTCAATAGCAGTAACTTTTGGCGTCCATTTCTTGGGTAACGCCCATAGCACTTTTCTAACCAAATCGCTGCTTTCGTACATGATTCCCAAATTCATCAGACTGTTGACAATCGTCGTGAAACTTTCATTCATCTCTCTGACTGACTCTTCAGGTTTCATGACAAACGACTCGAATTCTTGCTTCAAACTGTTTATTCTTAAAATTTTCACATGGGTCGTACCTTCATGAGCTATCTGGAGTTTGTCCCAGATCTCCTTTGCAGATTTGCATCCAGTGACTCGATAATATTCCTATGGTCCCAGTGCGCAGTACAGCAAATTGGTGGCCTTGGAATTCATCTGATAGTTTCTTTTGTCTGTGTCTGACCAGTTGCCCCGAACTCCCTTGACCTCCAGTGGTCCATCGAGGATAATATCCCAAAGATCTGGATCAATGGATCCGATGAAGAGTTCCATTTGATTGCGCCAGTACCCATAGTGCACTCCTTCGAATCTCGGGGGTCTTGTCTGAGAGAATCCATCCGCCATAAAGATCGCTCCAGTGTTTGCGCTTGAGCTCATTTCCTCCGAAGGTGATTAAGCCTCTTTCGTCGGAGCCGGGCTCTGATACCACGTGTAGAATGAGTCGAGCGCGAGACCTTATCAACTAATTGCTCTTCTTCTCGATTCACCCTACTCCTGAAACCCTAATTTCGGCTTTGACAAGATCAAGTGAGAAGAATGGAAAGCAAAGGAAGAAATCGATTCACAAGGTTGTTAAAATTCCCTTTCAGAGTTTACCTACACGACACCGTCTTGTGATGGATAGTTACACGACTTTGGGCTTGGTTCACTTTTACTTTCGTCAATTAAAAGTTGGCCCAATGGTTGGTTGTTAGAACGCTGCGTTTCAAATGCCAACCGAGCCTTCCTTTTCTTCTTGTTCAAGTCGATCTGCTCTGCAAATCACTCAACCAAGAACTTCACCACGAACACTTAAAAGAACAAAACACAACCTTTAACCTTAGCAGAGAGAAATAAAAGACACTGGCACCGAATTTTTACGTGGTATCCAGTGTTAGGTGATTAATGAACCTAACACCGACTAATCCATGGTCGAAGGATCTCTATCTCGAGACCTTCGACGTTTCACTATGATTATTCGTTTATTGATCTACAAGTATTACTGAATTCGATCTCAAAGTGACTCCCATCATTTGATCAGAGTCACCCTGTAGAGTCTGCTCCCTGCACCTACTCTACCCTGACTTCTTAATTCCGTTACCCGAGTTCTCACCCTGATAACTCTGTTCCTTTTCTTTCTCACACACTCAATCAACAACACTCTGTTTTTCTTGCTGAGAAATTCACCGAAAAGGATTGATCTGCTCTGCCCACAAAGCCACTTTTTATTGCTCGCTTGAGTCGACCGTTGCTGGCAAATAAATTTGCCTTCCTTGATTTCCTTGATTGATTACTGCATCTGCTCTTTCCCTTTTTTCTTGATGAAACAGATTCTCCAAGGTCACTTGCCTTTCTTGCTTTGCTTGAGATCTCGATGCCAATGAATGAGCTTCCATCAACATGAACTACCCTAACCAGCAACTCTGAGCCAATTTCCTCCTGATAGCATCAAGTAAAGAAGCATACGGGTGCACAGGATCTCGCCGATTGTTAATCAGCTGAATTGCTAACTGAGAGTCAGTCTCAACCACCAGGTTATCACATCCCAGTTTCCAAGCCAGGTCCAGCCCATGGTAGAATGCCTAAAAGCTCTGCAAGGGCTGTAGTCGCTTCTCCAATTTTTGCGACGAAGCCAGTAATCCACCTTCCTTGCTCGTCCCTGATCACCCCACCAGCTCCCGCCGTCCCTGGATTTCCGGCTGAGGCACCATCTATGTTCAGCTTTCTCCAACCTATAGTAGGAGGTGTCCACCTGATATGTTCTGTGATCCTTCCCCCTTGCAATATCTATCTACCTAGCTTAATAGAGGGAGCCTCCCATGCCTTATGCCACATGAGGGACTTGTGATGGATCGAATGGGCCAAATTCGGGGTTGTGAAGGCTTTGCTAGCCTCCTTGAAACAAGTCGTGCACCTGTTCTTCCAAATCAACCAGATAGCAATGCTGAAGAACTCGTTCCACCTCAAGCCGGACTCCAACGTGTCCTCGTTACAGAGATTGCTGCGGATCCAATCCTTTTGATCTCTGTGAAAGAACTCTGTTTGTCTGTCTGCCGGGACCCATTGAGACCAGCAAAACCGCTCCGGTGGGCAATCGCGCAGCACGTGGAGCACCATCTCTGGAGTGTCTTCGCACCGATCGCACACCGGAGAATCACTACACCTCCTGAAAAAACGTAAAGCATTGGTAGAAATCCGACCAAGAGAAACAAGTCAGGCAAAACATCTGACCCATTCGGGAGTTGGAAGCTTCAAAATGATCTTCCAGATCGGGTCACTCTGCTCCAGCTGTCCGGGCTGAATAATTTGGTACGCCATCTGCATCTGGGGACAAGGGATCAACCAAAACAACAGTGATCTTCTGGAGAATGTCTGCCGAGAGCCACTAGGAGAGGTGATTGATATCCCAGCAACCATTCACACTCCTATAGGAGGCCACCGTCCTCAATCACTCCTCCTCGGGATTTGGTTGACTAGCAGCCTCAATAAGTAGATCCTGCAAAATCCAATTATCCAACCTAAACTTAGTGCTTTTACCATTATGAATGTTCCACGCATACCCTTGTTTCAACAGGCTAGCGACTTTGTTAATACTAGACCAAGCAAAAGAACTTCCCTGACAATGCCGGAAGATGTTCATATCTTTCCTCTTTCCTCCATACTTAGCCCTCATGACTTCGAGTCCAGAGGGTATCTTTTTCTTGCAGGATACGCCATCCTCCTTTAGCTAAAAGCGCGAGGTTGGCATGACGAAGAGGCCAGAGGCCTCCTCCTCCTTGCTTTTTCGGTTCTGCTAGTTTCTCCCACGCCACCAGGTGCATTTTCCCCTGATTCTTCTCCTTGCCCTAGATGAAATCCCTGTTAATCCTATCGATGGTATTACAAACATTGACAGGGATCATTTCAGTTTGCATAGTGTAAGTAGGGATAGCCAAGGATATAGATCGAGCAACTGTCAGCCTCGCAGCTAGAGATAGTCGATTCGCCTTCCAAGGGGCTAGCTTCCTTTGTATCTTCAGGATCATCTCCCGATATCTGCTCCGGGTGACCCTGCTATGAATGGTTTGAATCCCAGGTACCGCTCCTGCGCCTTAGTCAAAGGGATGTCAGCCTTGTCACTCAGTCTCTGCGCACACTGCGGACAAACATTAGGTGAGATGTACATTATGGACTTGGAGTAGTTCACTTTCTGCCCAGAGCTCTCGCAGAACTCGTCAAGACATTAGAGGACTATCCTTACTTGTGACCCTTCCGCGCTTGCAAAAAGAATCAAATCATCGGCAAAGAAAAGGTGAGTAAGAACTGGCCCGCCCTGCGCTATGCTTAGAGGTTTCCAAAGCCTATCGCGGACGGCCTGATCTATCCTGTGAGAAAGGCGCTCCATGCAAAGAACAAAGAGATAAGGGGAAAGAGGGTCTCCCTGTCTTACTCCCCTCGTGGGGGTAATGGGCTGGGTTAGCTCGCCATCCCAAAGGATCCTCATACGGTTCTGCTCAACACAGAACATGATGCAACGAATCCAAGATCTAGGAAGGCAAACTTCAACCAGAGTATCTCTCAGGAAGTCCCACCGGAGCCTGTCATAAGACTTCTTTTTCAGGGAATGCAGCACCTCTTGGACGACGAAGATATTATCTGAAGTTTGCCGCCCCGGAATGAAACTGCTTTGGCGAGGAGAAACAAGCTTCTTCATGACCA
Organism: Linum tenue; assembly: GCA_946122785.1. Classification (NCBI taxonomy): domain Eukaryota; kingdom Viridiplantae; phylum Streptophyta; class Magnoliopsida; order Malpighiales; family Linaceae; genus Linum; species Linum tenue. The sequence goes on along the minus strand of CAMGYJ010000009.1, from coordinate 38,751,485 downwards.
CTTTCAGTCTGCTCGTCATAGCCTTAGTGATAGCCTTCAAACTGACATTATTCAAAGAAATGGGACGGAGTTGATGAACAAATTTCGGCTTCTCAACTTTAGGAATGATCACAACAGTGGACTCCGAGATGGCCGCCGACAAGGTCCCATTCTCGAAAAAGGCTAAGGCCATGTCCATGAGAGCCTTTCCAACAACTCGCCACTCCTGTTGATAGAACACCGCTTGAAAGCCATCCGGACCTGGGGCCTGCATAGGTTTCATATCAAAGACAGCTTGATGAATATCCATGATCGAAAAGGGGCGCAGAACACATAACCAATCCTCTTGCCTAAGCCGTGGGAAAGCTCCCTTGGGCATTAGATCAGTGTACTGGGACGCCTCCTGCAAGTACAGGTTAGAAAAGAAGTCAAAGACAAGCTGAGCCGGCTCCTGTTTATCCTGCACCCACTCCCCATTCTCCTTTTTCAGGCACTCAATCTTGTTTAGCCGGCGTCGAATATTGGAAATTTGATGAAAGTTAGTTGTGTTCCTCTCTCCAAACTTCACCCAGTTTTCTCGAGCCCTTTGATACCAGTACAACTCCTCTTGTTCCAGGGTTCTGTCTAACTCTGCTTCAAGCTTGGCATGAAGTTTGGCCAACCCAGGTTGAAACGAAACGACTAGCTTCCCCTCAATGCCTTCAATCCTCGCCACCAAGCGTTTCTTGCGTTGAAAAACATTGCCAAAGACCTGTTTGCTCCATGTTTTCAAGCTATCCGATAGTTCCTGCAAAGCCATAAGAAAATTGTTAAGCTGCCCATTCCATTTATCATTAAGGAAATCATGAAAATCAGAGTGAGTAAGCCAAGCCGCTTCAAATCTGAAACGTCTCGGCGAAGGATGGGTCCCTCTCTGTCTCGGAACCATTGTCAGAATTGGGTTGTGGTCCGAACTCAGCCTCGCCAAGTGAACCACCGTCGTATTCGGAAAGGCGTCATTCCAGTCGATGTTATAGAGACTCCTGTCCAATCTACTAGCTCTGAACGTTTGCACCTGCCCTCCCCTGCACCAAGTATGCTGCGGCCCTGAATATCAAAGGTCAACTAACTCCGCCTCATTAAGCCAATCATTGAATCTTCTGTAGCGTCGCAACACTCTTGGAGTAGCTTGTCCTGTTGTCTCCAAGGGTGACAGAATGGCATTGAAATTTCTAGTTAGGACCCAAGGGCAGTCAATGGTTTTGCTCTGTTCAATAAGAGAGTTCCAAAGAAGCTTCTGCAGCTGCTGTCGAGGTGAGGCGTACACGGCGGTGAGCTTCCAGCTACGACTGTTTCCCTTCGAGACCGAGAGGGTTAAGTGTTGGAAACCTGCAAAATCAACAGAGATATCAAACTTCTTGGTATTCCAGAAGAACCAAATACCACCGCTTCTGCCGTTAGCTTCGACCCGGATGATGTCTGGGTGACCCAGCTTATCACTGACTATTGGCATTCTCGCCGCTGATCTGCGGCTCAATAAGAATAATAAAATGAGGCTTGTGGAGATGAAGAACAAGCTTCAAAGAGCGAGAAAAAGAATTACTACCAGCTCCACCAACATTTCAAGCAAAGATTTTAACCTCAATATCGGAACTGACAGACATTGGCACACAAAGGAGAAGAAAGGGCGAGGAAAAGAAATCGCAAAGGAAAGAGCAGCAACGGGGATTAGAGGCCAGGGGCGGCCGAAATGCTCTCGTTCCCATTCATTTCCATGGCAATCTTCTCTATTTCGTTCTTGTTCATTGGTCCGACTTCCGTCGCCGCTTTCGGCTTTGTCGTCTCTGTCCACTCTTTTATTTGTTGCAGGGTTAAAGAGATACGCTTCTCCTTGTTCCGACCCTTCTTTTCTTTCACCGGGGACCAGATTTGCAGAGGCTTAAGGGGGTTGTGACGAATCAGAGTGCCTTTCCTGGGTGTCGCCGGCTTTTTAGCTCCTCTGCCTCGTCCCTTCTTCTTCGACTTCGTCCTGGAAACCGTCGACGTCGTCTCTGGATTTGTAAGGCAAGGTGCAGGCAGCTGATACGGCTGCGTCTCAACAATTAAAATTTTGGTGCCATTCTCACCGGCTGTAGTTTGGGTCGTTGGCCCGGTTAGAGTGGCCAAACCCGATCCCTTCCCATCAATCACACTCGGCCCACTCCCAACCAGCTGAGAGCCCACATCCAGAAGCGGAGGGCCATTATTCTTATTGGAAGTGTAACTAGGCCGGCTGGAAAAAGCCTCCATCGAGTTGGGCTTTGAGCCAAGCAGGCCCTTTCCAGCTTGCCCTATGTCCTCCGTCATCTTCCCTTTCCCTTTTGAGCCCCCTTTACTTTTCCCCTCTGTTTTCGCCGTCTGTTTCTCCCCTGTCTATTGCCGTTGTTTCTGTTGAGATTTCGCAGATCTTTGCGATGAAGATTTCACAACAATTTTGCCCTCTTTCCTTTCTTCTCCTTTCTTCGACCCGTTGTTGATCGCCAACATTTGTTCCACCTTACCTATTGTAGTCGCATCCTTCTGATTTCGCCGTGATTTTCGCGAGACAATCATCCACGGTCCAAAAATGGCACTGGCTTCCGGCGTGGAATCACCGGCCACAATCACCGCCGTTGACAAAGACCCTCCTTCAGCTTTCCCGCTTGGTCCTCGATCTAGGATGGGGCAAGAGACGTTCGTATGGCCAACCTTCCCACACTCAAAGCAGACAACAGGGAGATTCTCATACTCAACTTTCTGCCACCGGTCATCTAGCCTGATCCTCGGCACTAATGGTTTTGATAAATCGACTTCTATGGACATCCGTGCAAACTTTGCCCGCTGTTGGTGTTGCGTATGATAGTCAAGTTTGATGGATCTTCCTAGGAGGTTGCCCATAGTGAAGAGAAGTTCCTCGTGATAGAAATGCATCGGTTGCCCGGGGAACTGGACCGAGACCACCATGGTTTTGGGTAGGCTATCTGTAACCCAAAAATTCGGCGTCCACTGTTGAACTAAGAGGTAATGATCAAAGATAGTCCAGGGGCCCTTGGTAAGAGCCTTGAAATAATCCTCATAGTTTCCAAGCTTAACCTGAAAGCACTCATCATCCAAAGCAAAAATTTCCTGGGCGCTAGTAGGTCGCCAAAGAGTACGGAGCCTGTTACACAGAGTGGCATATCCAATAGTTCTCCCTAGAAGCCGCACGATCAGAGTTCTCTGCCAAGGCTTACTGAGTTGAGATTTGAATTTCTCCGAAATCTTTAGCTCCGGTTCACCTTGAAAGGAGCCTGTGATCAGATCATGCTCGCCCACGGGAACCCATTGCACCGCACAGGGTTTTGGCAGATTCATCCCCCTGCTAGCACCCCGACATACGAGACCGGTTGAGAGGATTGAGGGTTTCTGGTAGGGATGCCCGTTGTCCCGCCTCCGATTGAACTTAGAGATTTACCTTGATCCATGTCTGCAGCTGTCTCCCCCCTTGTTGTCAGAGCCGCCGCCGATTGGGTGTCAGCTGTCAGGGCCTCGTCCACTACCATATCAGCAACAGCTTCCGGACCGAGGGGTTTGCTAGTCGTTTCCATCATCACAGCTAGCGGCAGGGGATCGAAACCTGAGTGTCGATCGTCCGGTGGCCTTCCCGTCGGGGCGGAATTGGGCGCCGGAGTTAATTGCGCGGAGCTGTTCGTACAGAGCATTTCAGACCGTCTCACCTGAAGAACTTGCGACAATTGAATATTAGATCATGACAGAAGCTTCTTTATGTTACCTGCATAACTACATTAATGATCATATTTAGATGATCGTCAACCACACTACATATTATTAATAATTCTTCTCAAACATTAATACGCTTATACACATCCATTAATAATGATACAAATTACAATACTATTATTAGGAAAACGTTAATAACCACAATGTAAGTAATTAAAAATACCTACTTATAATATATTAATATCGTTGTTGTAAATGTTCAAAAGGAAAGCACTAAACATTATCAAAGTTTGGCGCCTATATCATTAAAAAAAAACTTCAGAACAAAAGTAAAAATATTAGAAAAAAATGATAATGACATTATACCTCTTAAGACTAAACTTGTGTTCTATTAATAATTCACTAACCGAGAGGGTTTGTCACTGCGTATGATGGCGGCGGAGGAGCCACCGGGGACTGTGCGGAGATACTAATCGCAAGAGCAAGCCACTAGAGAAAGTAGTCTGCAACTTGTGTCTCCATAGGCTAACGGACGGCTTGAGGTAGAGTCAGTAACCACTGGTTACTGACCTATCAGTAACTACATGGAAGCCGCAGATCTAGGGGATGGAGTAATCGTGTGGTTGGCTGGACGCGAGAGTGGGGAAGGGCATTTTTGTCCGTTTTTGTATTTTTTATTTATTTATTTCGCATTTCAATGGTTGGCTTTTCAATGAAAGAGAGAGAATGACATACTCTCTGCAACTCTACTTTCTTCATTCTCTCTTCCTTTTTCCCAATATCTTTCCAGATCCTTTCTCTTTCTCTATTCTTTCTCTATCACTTTTTCTCTCACAATCTCCTTTTCAAATCTAGATCTGCTCTTTTTCATCTTCATTTTTTCTCTAGCAATCGACGAATAAAAATTGAAGTCACCCTCTTTAATTGCGTTTCTTCTCTTCATCAACTTATTGGCTTTAATTTCGATCTTTCTCCTTTTTTAGCGTTTGGTGTTCTCTGGTTACGAATGAAATGAGATGAGACAGAAGACAAGTTTTTTTTCACTCCCTCCTTCTGTTTTTTTCTCTTTCTTTTTGGTAATATATATTGGTATTACCACACTATATCATATGGTATTATGTGGTAACGAAATATATATTGGTATTACCACTCTATACCATATGGTATTACAACTCTATACCATATGGTATTGGGTGGTAACGAAATATATATTGATATTACCACACTATACCATATGGTATTGGGTGGTAACGAAATATATATTGGTATTACCACTCTATACCATATGATATTTGGTGGTAACGAAATATATATTGATATTACCACACTATACCATATGGTATTGGGTGGTAACGAAATATATATTGATATTACCACACTATACCCATATGGTATTGGGTGGTAACGAAATATATATTGGTATTACCACTCTATACCATATGGTATTTGGTGGTAACGAAATATATATTGATATTACCAGACTATACCATATGGTATTGGGTGGTAACGAAATATATATTGATATTACCACACTATACCATATGGTATTGGGTGGTAACGAAATATATATTGATATTACCACACTATACCATATGGTATTGGGTGATAACAAAAATATATATTCATGTGGCAAAAAATTTCATACCATATTGTATGCTCTTATTTAATACCAGTCAATACCATATGGTATAGACTGGTAATAACTGACAAAATTTTTTGTGTCCAAAAAATATCAAAGTGGATATCATTTTGAAGAGCACAATTAATCTGATCTAACTGTGCAAACAAATTAAATTTCGACTTAAAACGAGCTAGAAATCGTCCGTTAAAGATTAAGAGAAGGAAAATTAAATGTTTTGCGAAGAGAGAGAATGAGGCGCTGATGTGGTCTGGTCAAAAGTCAGGGTTCGCAATAAATAGGGGCAGGGACAATTTTACTGTTCTGCCCTTTTCACATTTAATTTAAATAAAAAAATGGCTGACACGTGGGGACCAGGGAAGTGGTTACTGATGGGTTACTGATCCATCAGTTACTCACCCGATCTGGACCCCTAACGGACAATTGCCCCCGATGATGACCTGGTACGAAATCGAACAGCTGCCTAAACCGCAATCTCTAGGAGCAGGCCGACCAGCTGCTTCCTCTTCAACGATGAAACGAAGAATCAGACCGGAAAGCGAAGAACCGACCGGAAATCGACGGCGAGCAGCACTGGAAAGAGAAGAGTGAAGGTCGACGAAACAATAAACCCTACACGGATTTTGGGTTTAACTGTGGTAAATGAAAAGATTTCTAATAATTATGGTATTAGGTTAAAATTTAAATAATTAAATTACACCATTTACTTGAATATCCCTAACCGTCAACTAATTAGTTATAACTACTAACTCCTCATTAATTATCTAATCTTCTAATATCCAATAGAATTCCTTTGACCATATGCTTAAGCTTTTGGTCTTAAGCACAAGAACTCATGCCCAACCTGCCTACCTTTTGGATCAGAAAATAATTTTAAAGAAAGAGGAAATGTTTAGTGTTATTTTTTACAGCCATAAAATTTCATGTTCAATTTCTGTGTTCGGCATAATTCCCACATCAATAAAAATGATTGTACTTTTGATTAGTATTTTTTTATCTTGAAAAAATAAATGAGAAAGAAAGATAGACATATAATAGTGGAGTGATAAAATAATAATAAATATAAATGGTCCCACTAATGTCATCTCCATAAATCCAATTCTTCTCTCTTTTGAATTACTGTATTGTGACCCAAAGTGCATTCATTTCCCATCATTAGTGTCATAGTACCTTGAATCTTTGCTATGATTGCTTCAACTGTGTTAAAGCAACCCTAGGATTGCTTTTATAAGATTGGTACCCTTTTGGTAGAGTTTCGTGCATTTTCAAGTCAAAGTAGTCTAGTGGACCACTTGGAAGCCGTAGGGGACATCGAGATCAAGTTGCTGGATTTGGGATTCAAAGACTTGACGATTGGAAGATGCTAGAGCTAATGTTTTATCTCCATGGAAAGGCTAACTAAAGGCCTATAAATAGGTCCCTAGAGATACGAAATAGAGAGGAAGAAATGAGAGGTCAAGGAAGGGTAGTTACTCTTCTAATAGATCAACCTTCCTAAATTAGAACAAACCAACCTATGAAGGAGAATTAGTGCCCAAAGTGGTGCACCTAGGCTTGTTTTTCTCTATCACCGATGCATATTCTAGTGGGCATCCTCGTGCCTTCGCTTACATCGATGAACATCCAGGAACCCCTCCCTATGGCTGGCTAAGTTCCATAGTTGCGCAGGTATGTGAACACTAGGAGTTCTAACCATGTAACTCGATGATTTGGTTTAATGTGATTTTTTGTTTTTCATATGTGTGATGCTTGATTTCCTCTTTTTCGTTATTTGTCGATTCGAATAAGAGCCTACAACAGATCCGCACTCCTTCGAGGTGAAAGGATCACAAATACTAGTATCTTAGGATGGGACTAGAAATAAAAGTCCTACTCGATCGACCTTTATTTGATCGAATGAAGTGATGCCTCAAGGGAGAAATCTGAAGGGTCATTGTCACCCATTAGATAGGGTAAATGGTTTGAGACAAGGTGGGATGTAACAGAATGAAAAATTGGTAACTCGTATGCTACCGGTCATCGAGGACACATGGTTAGGATACCTAGGGGGAGCCAAGAGATGGTTCAACAACTTGGGAAGAGCTAGTTCAAACCTGTTTTGGAATGTGCTCCACCGTGGAGCAACTATATGTTAGCTCAATGAATTCTACACTTCAAGCAAGGGGATTCAAAGCTTCTCTATGAGGCATGAGAGCGGTATATGGGGTATGTATGTTGTTGAAAACCCCAATCATAAATTTGAACTCCTTTAGCTCGCTCATATGTGATGATGGATTGAACCATGTGTTGGAGCAGTTCTTACACTTTGTCTCTGAAGGAAATATTTGGGAAGTTCCCATGAACCAATCAATGGGGCAATTTGCATATGCCATCAGGTTATCTTGAAGAAGGAGTGCACTCGCACCTCCATGCAAGGGCTATCCTTCTTATGGGCAATCAAATTGGTGGAAAAAGGTGATCCTGGCAATAGAATCGTCGATTACCCTCAACGTATGGATACTCCAACACCAACCATTGGCGAGGCGTCCATAATCAAGTCACCACCAATAAAGACATCGAATTTAATTTCCTCTATCGAGACAAAAGCTCCAAATGAGGAGCAAATCATAGAGAAGATGGACAACAACCTCGCCCTTATTGAGGTCCACCTGATCGCAGAAGGAAAAACTTCTCAAAATCAAGTAGAAAAAAGACCAAGCTCGAGGTTCGCTGCATGATGAAGAGTAAAGGCGATAAGCTGGAGATAATATTTTTCTATCATAAACAATTCCTCGATCGACCTCAAGAGAGGCTTGAAAACAGTTCATCTTGGACAAAGATCGGTCGCATTCTTACTAAACAAAAAAAAATGCCAAGAAAAACCCTACGGTTGGGCCGCATTCATACATAGGATCCTCTCCTTGCTTACATGTTAAATCACCATGTCTAGGATACATATAAAGTTATTCATTCCTATTTCCCATTTGCAAAATATGCATTTTGGCATAGTTATGAAGGTTTTCCTGGGGAAACCAACCCCATTTTGTCATATTTTATGCTTTTTTCCAGTGTTTTTATAAAATTCCAGGTCTTATATCCATCTGGGGATTGATCGGGAATCAATTGGAGTTCATCGGAGCACGATTGGGAAGCATAGGAGCAAGAAGGGAAGTAAAGGCACAGGTCACGGCCGTGACCACTAGGAATAGTGGTCGTGAACCTCAGTAGGCGACCAAGAAGAAGGCAGAAAGTTTTGACACCTCAATCACAGACATGGTGCGCTTTGACCGCAAAAAAGATCACGCTCGTGACACAAAGATCATGGCGTGATCTTATGAAGGAGACCGCGATCTCAAAGCTTAAACCGGTGTCAAAATGCGACATTTTGGGCAAGTCGGCAACGTTCTAGCTAGGCACTACTAGGTCACGGCCAGGTTGAGCCCGTGACCACTACCAGCAGCCTATAAATACTCCCTTTTATGCACTTGACAAAGGAGAGTCAACCTAGAGTGAGAAATTTAGGGTTTTGGAGTGTTTTAGAGAGGTAAACACCTTGGGAGAGCTTTATTGAAGATCCAACCCACCCAAGGAGAAAGAAGAAGGTGCAAGCAAGGAGAAGAAGATTGATTCCATCACTCACTCTCTTCTAGTTTGTGTTTAATTTCGCTCTCTATGACTTGAATCTCTAATGGTTGTTTAGGGAAGATTAACCCTAGTTTATAGGTTGTGTATGTATGGGTTTTGAATGAATGTGTTTATCTATTGATTATAATGCTTCATCTAGCTTTAATTGTGCTTGGGTAAGTCACCCTAATTTTCTCTTCTAACCTACTTGAGCTTCTATGCTGGGTATGGAGTTTTAGGGTTAGACAGGTATGCACCATCTGGCAAATTGGGGTTAGATGAGTGAATAGGGTATTGTGGTGGGCGAGGAGACCGAATCCCTGCCACAAGAACACCTTCCTAGATAGAACCCGGGATGAAACCTCGGTGTGGACGGTGGGTACTAGCCATTAAAAGGAGCTAGGTTCTTAAAGCCCCAGATACGTGAGCCTATACCGAGGTGACAATGGGATAGGTAGGGAATAATCGGACGCGTGTGGATAATAACAAAGGCCCACGAAAAAAGCTCACTACCATATTCTCCTAACCCTACATGACAACCGTAGCTAGGAGGATTTGACCCTAGGAAACCGTCTCATCTCTAGTGATCTCCCAACCACTTGGTTGGTCATTTAGGAGTAGTTGAGGTTAGATTCTTCACCAAAATTTTGATTCGATTAGATAGTAGTTTGGAGCGAAGTACTAGTAAGCTTAGGTTTCCCTTGGAATAAGACCGAGCCACTTTACTACAACCCTATGTAGGTTATGCTTGGCTTAGTTAAGATTGAATAGAGAGTGTGCATCGACTTATAAATTTATAGCTCGATCACGCAAGCGATCACCATGACACGTTACGAGCATATGTTGGTGTCTTGCTCGACATTGGTTTCATTTCCTAGTATAAGCTCCTTCGAAGCTTTGACGCGGAAGGAACTAAAGTGTGGGGGTGAACAATTGGGCATTACCTAATGCCACACTCTTCAAGAACGCCTAACGATAATACATGATGGTCTCTTGGCAAGCCCAAACATGCCACTCTTCTTCTTTGGGGGAGTGTTGGTGTCAATGGTGTGACCAGCCATTTCACCCACATACATTTTCTCGTGTTTTTTGCTTAGGACATCACGAGTTCCAATGCCACTATGGCCTTGCCTTTGGTATGTCGCCTAGCGTTGCCGACTCTCTACTCTTCTCGAGTTGGATTGCCTCACGAGATCTGCTTGGGTGACCTCTTATGTTATTCCGTAGAGAAGGAGATGACACAATTGCAAGATATGACATTTTATATTTGTGGACGGTAATATGATCTATAGTGTCATGTATGCTTGATCGTATATGTGGTCAGCATGATCTGTTTTATTAGACAACTCATCTACAAAAATTGGTCAGCACAGAAGAGGAGCCTAAGTTGCAAGAAGGTGCAAAGGGAACAATGTGGAAGAAACTTTGAAACATTGTAGTGAAGAAACACTGCAAAATGGAGATCAAGCCATTGATGTCGACAAGTGACTCGCTTTTACAGTCACACTAGAAAGTGGTCAAGTGTAACCACCTACTAATGCGTAGTATAGCGGGTTTTTTAGCTTTATTTGTCAACCTGGGTCCTAGGTGTGATGACTACTCTGTGAGATTCTTGTTATCTAGCTGTTTAACTGTAGTAAAGTTTTAACTAGTGTAACCAAACACAAAGCAACAAAGTTGTGATTCAAGTTCGAGAGAAGTCACCCGGATATGGTTCACCCTAGATTGCAGTTAAGCCGAATTGTAATTTACCAAGTCCAGATTCAATGACAGTTATACTGCGGAAGGTTCTTAATCAGTCTGAAGTCTCAACTAAAGGTCTCGAGACCTTCTCAATCTGAATACCCGGCGGGCGACTAACCTCCACCAGAGTAACCAAACTGTGGCCCTAACGTGTAAAACCTCCGCTACAGGAATGAGTCCAGTACAGAGTATTGAATGGACTCCTCGACTAAAGTAGCCAATTCACCACCTTCAATTAAAGGTGCTCTATCAACGTAGGCAAATATTCTCTTTCTAGGTCATAGCAGAAACTACAGGAATTTGATCAGGATTCATGCAATTTCAGAAATCATGCCTCAATTGAATATATTCAATGTCAAAATACCAAGTACTTGGGTTCATACAATCAACCTAACATACAAATCTAGGATTCTTCATACCCAGGTGAGAGAGGGAGCTTACTCCATAGAGAGAGAAGAGAAATCAGCTTCAGATGCAGAAATCATCTTGTGGAGGATGGTAATCAGCTTCTGGTTGTCAATCGGTGCTTCTCCAGGCTTCAATCGAGCTCCAATGGTGTTGAATCTCAATCTAGGTCACCTTGGAGAGTGGGTTCGTCACTTTCTCTCTCTAAAAATCTGTTTCAGCTCTTAAAACTCGAATCCCTTCTCAAAGTCTCGAAATTGGGTTAAAACCCAACTCTGCACGATTACACGACCATGCCACACGACCGTGTATATCTCTAGTATGCCCGTGTGAACCCCAAAACGTGGCGTTGCACTTAGTTGCTCGCGGGGTGTCACACGACCAACTTACACTAGCGTGTGGAATTATGTCCAGGCCGCGTAAAACTCCTCAGCTTCCCGTCGAATGTTCCAACCTTGCCCAATCGACCCCGAACTCATTCCCAAGCCTTCATTCACGTACTAGGACATGTAATATCCCAAACAAGAACAACCTATCGTGAAATTGGCCTAAAACACGAGAGACGAGGCTCAAACAATATAAGAATGGTAGACAAAAGCATGTGTAAATATCGAGTTATCAAATCCCCCCACACTTAACTATTTGCATGTCCCCAAGCAAACCTGACTCAAACCAATGCAGCTCTTCAGACCTTTATAGCAACATGCAACCCCGATCGTCGGTAGAGGACCACCTAGGTCATTTAGCAACTTACGAGGTCAACCGGTCTTCTAAGACTTCCCCTATATCTCTCAATGCGAGTACTAGACTCAAACCAGGATCATGAGAAGTAGTGGAACTAGGAAAGTCAATTCATGGATAGAGAGACTCACACAGTTTAACAACCAAGAACTCTTCGTATTGGGTGCTCTTATATTCCATTTCATTCGTTGGAGCCCCCTTTTTATTCTTATTTGTTACTTTTTCTTTTGTTTTTCGCATTCTCACTTTGTTGGGGTTCCAAGCAGTTTTTTTGCGCGGTCGACCCTTATTGGGTGAGCAAGAGCAACTTTTGTACATCTGTCGCTCGCCAGAGAACTTCTTTTAACTCATTTTCCTCACTTCGTGCGAATGTTCAATGAAATTAAGGGGGTCGGAAGCTCTATCCGTGCCCTTAAAAACACATCCTCGAGTAGGCAAACCATTTAACAGGTGGACTTTTTACTTGTACCAGAGACGGCTTAGCTTCACCTTGTAGGCCTAACCCACTAAGGATCACTAAAATCTCTTCCAAAATCCAATTTTGTGCAATGAACGTTGCCACACACGTTGGGCTTACCCCATGTTTAAAATTTCAAATTTTTTATATGGAGGACCAACTGTCTTTCCATTTCACACAATTGAGCACCCTTTTACGATACATGAGTCCATAACACAACATAGGGAGAGTCATCAATACCACATGAATCAAGGGAGAAGCTACGTTGCTAATCCCATCGAGGTTAGCACCGTCCTAACCTTAATCTATATCGTTCACTTCTAATTCTAATCTAAAGGCTATGAAAATAGTAACGGTAATTTAGGAATAGTCTGCATTAATTTTTAATTCCATTTTTAAATTAAATATGTTTGTGGGCGGTTTTTTTGGGATTACCGTACCAGACAGTTTCTAGTATTAGGATTTTATTTTCAAATTTGTGGGATTTTCAAATCATGAATGGAGGTGAAAAAAAAAAAAAAAAATGGACGCGCTAGGTGCTCTCTCCTCTCTCCTTAGGCACTGGTTAACATTCTTTCTCCACCTTTGTCAAGCGGCCGGCGAAATCCTTCGATATTCCGCGGTGGTGATTTTCAAGTTGGCCCTGACCAATCAAGAGAAACGATGGCGATGGGCGCCTTTCCGCAAGCAGATGAAGGGAACGCGACAAAGAAGTCCGGTGATGTTACCGAGCAAAGTATGGCCAAAGCCTGTACTAGTTGTTCATCCCCCTCGGGGGGAGGCCAGTCCGGGAAGGATTGGGAAGAGAAAGGGTAGGCAATCGACCTGCCCAGAAATCGTCCTGGAACCCCTGCAGCCCAAACGAGTACGCAAATCCTTGCGGGTACTGTGGCGGTTTTACTTGCCGTCGCCGGAGGAGGCTGATCTGGATTCACAGGATGTTCAAAATGTTGGGAATCAAAACAAAGAGAGCAAGGCTGCTGGGGATAAGCTGGATCTAAATCCGGATGACCCTTGCTTAGAGCTTAGATCCCGAAATGGGGCGAGCTCGGATCTCAGACCCCGTACTGAGGCGAGATCGACATGGATGTGTGGTGGTATCTCGGCGCAAATTCTTTGTGACCGACGATTAGAGCTTAGACCCCGAAATGGGGCGAGTTCGGATCTCAGACCCCGCGGTGAGGCGAGATCGACATGGATGAGTGGTGGTATCGCGGCGCAAGTTTTTTGTGACCGAAGACGGCCGCCATTGATGCGGCGGAAGCTAGGCTATTCCCGGCCGACCCTCTGCCCGAAACATTCGCGGCCAGGACTAACGACCGGCAATCGAAGTTTTAGTGGATTTGCGCTTTCCTCGGCAAGGAATAACGGTTGTGGGGATAATGAGATCCGCTGTATCTTTATGCGGTTAAGGATATCTCCTAACCGGCTTTTAAATTTGAATTTAAGGAGTTCCCCTCTCCAGATAGAATTCCCGTTACAGTGGGGCTTGTTAGCACCCCCTGCCTACTTAAGGCGACCGGCAACTCCTACTCCTATTCCTCACCATTTTCGACAAGACGTGTGGGTGAATAGCAGTGGCGCCCAGCTTTCTACAAGGGAAAAATATTCTGGTAGGTGGCTCTTCCTGTGCTCGGATATTCTTCTAAGTTTATGGGATGATGTTAACCCGCTTAGAAATATCCACTTTAAATTCTCGTGCTACCCATGGAATCCAGTGGGTCATGATTCAGATGTGATTTTTCTTGAGAACCTGTCCTCTCCTCCTATGTTGCAGATGAGTTCGATGGCGCATATCTCCAGGGACCAGGTTGTGGAATTCACACTGACAGAGATCCAAGCCAATCGGGCTAGCAAATCGAGAATGCTGCTGGGCCGGGTTTTCTCGGAGGATCGGTTGACACTAACAGAACTCCGGGAGGCGACCAATAACCCCTGGCAAGGCCAAGGAAGAATCAGAGTGCGGGAGGCGGCCCACGGGTTGTATGAATTCGTTCTCCCGACTGAAGCAGCGAAGAACTGGGTACTCCAACGTACCCCATGGGTGATCAAGGATAGAATCCTTCATCTGCGTGCATGGACGCCGAATATTTCTGCTCGTACTGTCGAAGAAATGGCGATTGCGCCATTTCGTGTCCAAATGTGGGATGTGCAGGAAGAATGCTGCACCCAACAGTTTGGACGAAAGGTGGCGAATTCCACCATTGGCAGGGTTCTCGAATCTGGCATCTTCTCCTGTACGGAATCGGCTAGCACCTTCATCAAGGTTAAGGCCCTCATCGATTTTTCCAAGCCGCTCCGGTCCCAAATTTGGGCATCGAATGAAGAAACGGGTTCGTTTTGGATCCGATTCAAGTATGAACACCTCCCCAGCTTCTGCTACAACTGTGGTCGGGTGGGACACTTTCGTCAGAAGTGTACGTTTGATCCGCCATCACGAAAGGAGCGCTTTGGTCCTCACATGATGACCAAGAAAATGGGAAGGAAAATTTTCGATGCGGAGGAACCTGACCAACGATTTCCTGGTCATCACAACTCGGTTTGGATCAACTCTACTGCTAGAAACAAACAGGATCCAGAAAAGCGCATGGATAATCGGGAGGACGGCGTGGCGCGGAGAGCTCCTGTCCCGAATAAGAAGATGGTGGTTGACAGCAGCCCCTTGTGGATGGGGTCGTCCGACAACCCGTTTGCTGCGACTGAGCCAGATGCTCCTCGCGGTAAACCGGGGAGAAGTCCTCTCCGTTTCCCGGTGCAAAAGGCCCCCAAGATCCCCATTGGCAAGGCTGCTCGTCGGGGAAGGGGCCAGGCGGTGCCGGTGGGTAGCCCTATGGAAATTGATGTCCGCCAGGAAGTGATCTCGGCGCCGCGTCGACGAGGTCGCCAGGGCAAGCCAGGCCGTGATGCAAAAGAGGCGGATCCGACGATTGGGCTGAAGGCTGGGGGGACGAAGGCGACATCGCGCGGGGGTGTTCCTGCTTTCGAGCAATCTCCTCGGCCGGAAGCTCAAGGAATGACTCGTCGCCGGCGTCTTCTCATCGAAGAGGAATCGGAGGACGAATTCTCTGTCAAACCGATTTCGTTGAATGGGCAGGGGGGAAAGCGAAATCCTCCCCTCCAGGCTGAGCCACGCAAGGCTCGAGTGCTGAAAGGAAAGGAGACTGTTGGGCCTGCTCGCCCGGGCCCTAAAAGAGGCAATGTGTCGGCCCAATCGACCCAGGCTTTGAAGCCAGAAGCCAGCTCCATAAGAAAAATAGAGAAGGCCTGCTCGGGCAAATGCTTGCGCAGGCCCAAGGGAGAGACCTGGATTGCCGATCAGACCCACGGCGGATCCTTGGTTGATGACCCGGCCCAAGATGGAAATGGGGCAGAGCAAGCTGAGGTGGGCCGGCCGCCTTCTCCTAGAACCGCTCCCTTGGCTGATCCGCTAGGCTCCGAGGACACCCTCACGGACGATGAAGAAGAGGCCCAAGCTTTTGAGATCCGGCGTCGGATCCCGTCGGCTTCTGGGGTGCTGAAGAGGTTGGTGAAGTCGGCCCGGGTCAGCCAAGTTGTGAAGGCTTTTGAACGTGGTTTGGCAATGGTGGAGAAAGAGGATGATGGCGGCATGGGTCAATCCCAAGTTTGTATAGAGGCGGCAGTAATGGACTCAGAAGCCAATATGGGTCTCCCACTCAAAGAGTATGGAACCAATCTCACAGAGATAGGGGCTGGTGCTAAAAAACGTCAGTTTGATGATATGGAAGGGGAGAGGGAGGAAAACCCAACTCCCAAAAAACAGTTTGTTGAAGAAAAAGATGATTTGGATAAGGTGGAGGAAGCCAGCCTGGAGTGGCCCCAACCAGTTAAATGAAACTTCTCGCCTGGAATGTGAGAGGAATTGGGCCGTCCCTCACATTCCAAACTGCTTTGGGTTTAGTGCATTCGAATAAACCGGATCTTGTGTTCTTCTCGGAAACACGATCGAGCCGGAAAGTAGTAGCTCGCCGTATGCGGGGTTTGGGTTTTCAGAATTCTCATTGTTTTTTTGTTGATGCGGTTGATGCATCGGGAGGGTTAGTTGTAGCTTGGTCCCCCGGGGTTGATGCCTCGGTGTTTTTCCATTCCAACTTTTGTATTTGCACTCAGATTAATGAAGTTAATCTTTCTTATGTTGTGGTTTCGGTTTACATTAGTTGTGATTTGGCAACGAGGGGGATGCAATTGGCCCACTTACAAGAGATTTGTAATGAGATCATGCTTCCCTATGTTGTCATAGGTGATTTTAATGCTACCCTTCATGAGGGTGAGAAAGATGGGGGGAATGCTTGGAATGCTTCTCAATCTCTTAGCCTTCGTGAGTTTGTCCAGGACTTGGGTCTCCATGATCCAGGTTATCAGGGTGACCAGTTCACGTGGACAAACAAGCGAATGAGGGCTGCGTGTATTCGTGAGAGACTGGATAGGGCGCTGTGTTCCCAGTTTTGGATTGATACTTTTCCTGAGACCCTGGTTAAACACTTCACGGATCAGGGTTCTGATCATCGCGCCCTGCTCCTATCTGATAAGCCATACGCTCGTAATTCCAGACCTCTCTTCCGCTTTGACGCTCGCTGGGCGGATAATCCGGAGGTCAGGGCCATGGTCCAGTATGTATGGCAGGAGAATATCCAAGGTACCCCTATGTTTCGTCTATGGGAGCGCCTAAAAAAGCTGAGACATCTTCTCTATGACTGGAGCAGGGCAGGAACCACGAATTCCCTCCGGAATATTAGAACTATTCAAGGGGAAATTGAGCGTCTCAGAGCAATTTTCCCAACTGACTGGGATTCGATTCGTACCCTGGAAATGGAGCTATCGCGCCAATGGGAGGCGGAGGAAATCTATTGGCAGCAGAAATCCAGGGTCCGATGGCTCCAGAAAGGAGATAAGAATTCGTCGTACTTTCATACGGTGACGCGTACTCGGCGTAAACGGAATTTTGTGACGGGGCTACATAACGCAGGAGGTGAGTGGGTGACGGAGGAAAAAGAAAAGGCTTCCATTGCCACAGAATTTTATCAGAATTTATTTACCTCGGAGACTATGATCCCAGATGTGTCGGAGAGGGTGGCGGCTTTACCGATCCCCCGCAGCGTCACACCTGAGATGAATACTAGTCTAACGGCCGAAGTTTTGCCAAGTGAGGTTCGGAAAACAGTTTTCAGGATGGGGTCGACTCAAGCTCCTGGATCTGATGGCTTCACGGGCAAGTTTTTTAAGGCCTTCTGGGATATTGTTGGTGAATCAGTGGTTGAGGCTGTTTGCTCGTTTTTTGCAACGAGTAGGCTTCTCAAAAGTTTTAATCATACCTGGCTAACATTGATTCCCAAGGTAGATAATGTGGAACATATGAAGCAATTACGCCCGATTAGCTTATGCCAATTTGTTTACAAGATTATTACCAAGATTATGGCTGAGCGGCTCTCCTCCCTCTTACCGCATATCATCTCCGATGGTCAGAATGCGTTTATACGTGAGCGGCAGATAATAGATAATATCCTCATTGGGCATGAGCTGATGCATTATCTCAAAATCAAAACACGGGGGAAGAAGGGGTACATGGCTCTGAAGGTTGATATGGAAAAGGCCTATGATAGAGTCGAATGGCCGTTTCTTCTGGCAGTGTTGGATAAGATGGGATTTAGCTCGGTCTGGCAGGGTTGGATTCACGAGTGTCTCCGATCTGCCTCTTTCTCGGTTCTAATGAATGGCACCCCTTCTGGTTATTTCACTCCTTCCCGGGGTCTGCGGCAGGGAGATCCTCTTTCCCCTCTCTTATTTGTGCTCTGCACTGAGGGATTTGCGGCTCTTCTTCGTAAAGCAGTCTCGGAGAAACGTTTGGCAGGGGTGAAGGTGGCTCCGCGTGCTCCTAGGATTTCCCATCTTTTCTTTGCGGATGATTCTTACTTATTCCTGCGAGGATCATTGCAAGAATGTGAAAACCTGATTGAGGTGTTGAATGACTATGAGGAACTTAGTGGCCAGCGTGTGAATCTGGAGAAATCGGCGGTCTGCTTTAGTAAGAATATTATGCAGCCGGATCAAGAATTTTTTTGCCACGGTTTTGGGGGTTGGAGCGGTAGGAGTCCACGATAAATATTTGGGATTGCCGACGTTAATTGCACGATCAAAAATGGCAACCTTCCGCTACCTAGAAGAGAAACTGCTAGAACGGCTCCAGGGATGGAAGCAAAGGACGCTTTCTTGGGCAGCCAAAGAGACTCTAATCAAGTCCATTGCTCTGGCTCTCCCCTTGCACGTGATGTCCTGTTTCAAATTGCCTCTTTCCCTGTGTCGACTACTGGATAAACATGTTGCTAGGTTCTGGTGGGGCGCAGAGGAGGGTAACTCAAAGGTGCGCTGGGTGTCCTGGCGGAATATGTGTAGAAGTAAACATGAGGGGGGGATGGGATTCCGCCGATTTGAGCACTTTAACCAAGCTCTTTTAGCAAAAATTGGTTGGCGCATCCTGGCTGAACCCCAGTCCCTTCTAGCCCAAGTTTACAATGGCAAATATTTCCCCAATGGAACTTTTCTTCAAGCTAAACCTCGGTCTCGGCCGTCGTGGGGTTGGCAAAGCATTTTGTTTGGGCGCCAGTTGTTGGAGGAAGGCCTGCGTTGGCAGATTGGGAATGGTAAATCTGCCTCCCTCCTTCATTCCAAATGGATACCGCGTTGTCAGATGGAATCCCTGTGCTATAACCCGCAGATTTTGCCCGGGGAGGGTGACCCGAGAGTGGCTGAGGTCATTAGCCCAGGGGAAGGGAGGTGGAATGAATCTAAGTTGCATCAATGGTTTGACCCGGGTACCTGTAAAGCAATTAAGGAGATCCCTCTGCCTTGTCAGAATGTGGAGGATAGATTGATCTGGCATGATACAAAGGACGGGGTTTTCACTGTTAAGTCAGCTTATCACCTTGCAGTGTCCCTGGATAGGAGGAGGGGTAAATGGCAGATGATGGCAAGTTGGATGGATAAGGGGAGTTGGATCCGGGTATGGGATGCTAATATCCCTCCTAAGTTGAAGGTTTTTCTCTGGCAGATCTTTAACAGGGCCCTCCCAACCGCTGAGGCACTAATAGAAAGGAAGATCCCGGTCCATCCGCGTTGTCCGGTGTGTTGGACTAGTTCGGAGACATTGGAACATTTGTTTCTCTATTGCCCGATCGCGCGTGCGCTTTGGGACTATACGGGATTGGAATACTTGGGGGAAGGGTTGCCTAGGAGTACTTTTCCACTTTTCCTTAAGAAGTTACTTGCTTTGGTCCATGACCCCCCGCGTTTCATGGCAGTGGTGGCTGTCCTTTGGAGGATCTGGCGTTCTCGAAATTGGGTGGTCTTTGAGGGTAAGCAGTTTGCTATCCCTGCTTTATTGCGCCAGTTTCATCAGCAATTTGAGGAATGGATGAGGTTGCCGCCTGATGGCGTTATGCATGGTTTTCCATCTTCGGAGTCATCGCAGATGCCTCCAGTGGATGCTGGTAGGTTTGTGTGTATGTGGGATGGCGCCATTAGAAGTGGTTCTCACTCGGCTGGTGGGATGGTTATATTGACTCCCTCTCGCGATGTCCTTTTGGTTAAAGGGGTCCATATTCCGGTAATTGATAGCCCCATGGTGGTGGAGTTACTAGTGCTTCGTGCGGCGATTCTCTGGTGTCTGGAGCTCGGATTTACGAACGTTGTGTTTGAGGGTGATGCCAAGGTGATTATTGATAAAATCAATCAGGGAGATACAAGAGATTCTCAGGCTGGGGCGGTTCTTGAAGAGGTAGTAAGATATTTTATGTCCCGGGCCGAGTTTGCTGTTCGGTTTGTAGGTCGGTGTAACAATAGGGTAGCCCATTCGGTGGCTAGAAAGGGCCTTTCTTTGTCCCCGGCTATGAGCTCTGTCTTTGATTATCAGACCTGGCTGTTTTCCAGGGTGTAATTCTTTTTGGGTCTGATTCAATATATATATCTATCTTTTGTCAAAAAAAAAAAAAACAAATCATGAATGGAGGTTGGTTGTATGGAGTGCATCTCCATTGACGTATGCAAGTCCAGCAAAAGGCTAATGCTATTGGAAAAGTTGTACAACAGTTCGATACAAAATTACTATTAACATTGTTTTTCCTAAATTGAAAATGACTACTAACCTCCGCAATTACGTCATACAAAATGACCACAAACATTATTTTCCAAAACTGAAATCACTACTAAACATACATAACTAGTAACATAACTATCACTACAAAGAACTGAAATCACTACTAAACTTCACTGCTAAAATTAAAATACTTCTAAATAGATTAATAGAATTGGAAATCACTACAAAAATTGAAATCACTACCAAACTTCACTGCTAAAATTAAAACACTACTATACAGAACTGAAAACCACTACTATAAATCCGTACACAATCACATATCTCAATTAACCATGCAAATCACTACGAATCAAGATCTGGAGTACACTATACACTGCCGACTGTCGTAAAAGGACGAAATTTTGTGCAACACCAATCAAACAAACAAAAAATAGTGTATCTAAAATCATATACCCACCCGAAAGTCAGAATAATAGTCTTAAATAAACAAGAAAATTGACTCGCACAAAACACCACACTAGAAAACCCCTCTAGAGCCCAAGGTTTTTAACTCTAGAGGAGTGCAACATAGGGCAAGTAAGTTTTAATTATCAACCCGGGCCGATCCATGTACCCCTACTTCAATCGCTTAGGTTGTTATCTAGCAAGCAACTTTTGGGTTCAGAACTAATGGAACTACAAACTAAACAAACAAAGAAAAGTAAATAAAGGAAAATTCTAACTAAGTGAGCTCAACCCTAGAGTTGCTTCCCCCTAACTAGCTACCATGACTCGTTGGATTGAATGGAGTTGTGTTGTGTAGGCGGTTGTGAACCGAGAGGGTGAGCAACTAGTTATCGATTTGTCACGGGATCGATCCACTCACCACGTCTAGGGGAACCTGTAGGAGGAGCAACTAGTGATTCATTTGTCACGGGATGGATTCACTAGAGATCGATTTGTCACTGAATCGATCCTCTCACTCAGTCTCTAGGGGTTGCCTAGGTCTCTCCCTCAAATCGGAGTTTGAGCGGCTTCATCACGACCAACCTAGATGCAAACTTGAGTCAAGGGGGATGCTCATCTCTAACCTAGATAGTAGGCACAAAGTGCCCGAGAAAACCAAGCTTGTCAAGCGTACCTAAAAATGTGTGGGTTTCCTCTAATCTCGGTTAGGCAAGCACACAAGATTTGGAAAGCACAACTAAACACAATTACCATGAAAACACCTCTCATACTCAAATTGATGCAAACTCATACAAACTCAATCAATCTAAACAAATAATTACAAAGTATTAGTTAGGGATCTACAACACCCAAGAGAAAAGAGTAAGTTTCTAGAGAGAGAAGAGAGGGATTACAAATTTGAGCTCAAGATCTTCTTCTTCTCCTTCTAGGCTTGAATCCTTGTCTTCAAGATCCACCCAATCCTCCAATGATGCTCCAAAATCACTCTAGCACTCTCTCTATCTCACTAGAACTCGCATTTGGTGTTTTTGGGCAAACCGTAGAGTGGGAATTGAATTTCTCTCCAAAAACCAGCTCCCCCTTTCTCTCTCCCCGATGCTGTCTTCATATTTGCCCGAAAGTTACCAGTTCACGGACGCGTTGGCCAGTTCAAGGCCGTGAACACCTAAACGCGTATGTGAACTCAGTGTCATCCAAAACGTCCCGCTTCACTCTCCTGGGTTCACGGTCAATGGCCCCAGTTCACGGTCTTAGAGACCGTGAACTGCCTTGTCGTCAGTAACTTTTGGAACCTTGCTGGATGCCTCGGTGTTCACGGTTTGTGGTCCATTTCACGATCTTAGGAGACCGTGAACTGCCTTTTCCGTCTGTGATCTTCGGCTATTTCCTGGATGCCTTCACTTCACTGTTATGGGGCAATTGTCACGGTCGCTTCGGACTTTTCTTCGGTTTTTGCGCTTTTTGACCTCCAATTATCCCAAAACTCGTCCTCAACCCTTCCACACATGCTAGGACCTAAAATGTATCAAAACAAGCACAACCTAGCATGGAATATGTCGAGGAACGATGAAATACTAAGCTAAAAGAATAAGAAATGAGGGGTAAAATGTGTATATTTTGGCCCGAATCACTCCCCCTAGAAGGTTCACAACAATTTAGGTGCTTGAATGGCTTGATTTCTCCCCCTTTCTCTCTCCACGCTGCTGTCTTCATATTTGCCCGAAAGTGACCAGTTCACGGACGCGTTGGCCAGTTCAAGGCCGTGAACACCTAAACGCGTATGTGAACTCAGTGTCGTCCAAAACGTCCCGCTTCACTCTCCTGGGTTCACGGTCAATGGCCCCAGTTCACGGTCTTAGAGACCGTGAACTGCCTTGTCATCAGTAACTTTTGGAACCTTGCTGGATGCCTCGGTGTTCACGGTTTGTGGTCCATTTCACGATCTTAGGAGACCGTGAACTGCCTTTTCCATCTGTGATCTTTGGCTATTTCCTGGACGCCTTCACTTCACTGTTATGGGGCAATTGTCACGGTCGCTTCGGACTTTTCTTCGGTTTTTGCGCTTTTTGACCTCCAATTATCCCAAAACTCGTCCTCAACCCTTCCACACATGCTAGGACCTAAAATGTATCAAAACAAGCACAACCTATCATGGAATATGTCGAGGAACGATGAAATACTAAGCTAAACGAATAAGAAATGAGGGGTAAAATGTGTATATTTTGGCCCGAATCACTCCCCCTAGAAGGTTCACAACAATTTAGGTGCTTGAATGGCTTGATTTCCTAGAAGCCCTCTCTAGAGCATACACTTAGGCTTTTGTGGCACTCTCTACTTTTATTTACCTCTTTTTCGTTTCTCTTTTCTTTTCTTTTCTTTTCTTTTTGAGGGGGGTACTAGAGAGTAGAACATTTTCCACCTTAATATTTAACAACCAATGCTCTCTTTTAAGAACTTCCTCCAACACTACTTGTTTCCTCTTTCATTCCTAACAAGAACGTTGTAAACTCATCCTATGTAGAACCTCATTTGGAGCTCAAAAGCAAGAGCTCCGGGACACGAGGATGGCCTACAATGGTCTAGACACAAAGAAAGGATGAGGGGTCGTTCTATCAAGCACCATTAAGATCAAAAGCAACAAGCTCCTATCATGAGAACGACCCTAAAAGTCGCACGGCTCAAAGGGGTTGAATAGGGGATGAGATGTTTCGGGACAATCAACATTTGGGTGTGGACTAAACCTATGCCTCAATCATACTCACTAATGACAACTGTGATGTTACTCGCCATGGTAAGAGGGATCTAAGCACACAAGAAGAAAACGATCGGCACAAACCTCACATGGCTACCTAATCACCCAATCATCTATTCCATTTCACAAAGCAACATGCATGGCAATTGTAATCAACAAGTAATCGAGTCAAGACATCCATTCATTTTAGCACACATTGGAACTAAAGCTTTGCACTATCCTAATGCACCTCGCAGTCATTATCATAGGAAGCACTCGATCACATGTAACAATCCAAGGTTAATCCCAATAAACACGATATTCATCGACAAACCGACCACTTTTATCTTGCACACATTTCTTGGAGCCCTAAAATTTTTTCAAATTTGGGCATACATCAAGGCTCCAAGCATTCAACATCACACCAATCATTCACGCACATGCACAATATACTACCCCTACCCCCCATACTTAAGCTCGACATTGCCCTTAATGGCGTAAAATAAAGGGGTAGAACGATGTTACCGGATACGATGTGAATGTTGGTGGTCGGGATCGGAGGTCGGGTGAGATCCGGAAGGGCAAGGAGATGGTAAAACACCACCAAAATCTCTCCATGGGTCTTTTTATTGAAAGGAAAAGAGATGCAAACGGTTGATGGTTGGGTTGCCTCCCACCAAGCGCTTCTTTAATGTCGTGAGCTGGACGGTTGCTCTTCAAGTTTCGGTCCACCCAAGAACCTCCTTGAAGTTGAAGTTCTCGTCGGTGAGGTGGTGTCTTAAGTCACGAGTTTTGGACGAGTCCATGATTGAGGGCTCGTGAACTTGAGTGGCTTTGAGGCTCCACCCATGAGACCTCTTCTTCTTTCCTTCTTCCTTCTTCTCCTTGCCCCATACCATGTAATGCATCATCGATTTACCACCATCGCATCCACCAAGTGGGATTGCCAATGATTTGGCCTTGGCTTGGCAAAGAGCCGCAAATGGGTCCTTCTCCAAAGCGCATCGAGTTTGGGTGGAAAGCTTTCATAGCCCTCATAACTTGTGGATGCTTCATCCACCTCGACCTCATTTTCATCTTGGACATCACTTGCTCCTCCTAATTCTTCCTCAACCTCCCTTCCTTCATCAATTTCCTCCCTTTGGGAACACTCAAGATCTTCCTCCTCTTTAATGCGCGCTTCCTCCTCTTCAACCTCTTCTTTCTCCATCCCATTCATGTCCCCAAGCACGAATTTGAGGGTAAGATGCAATGCAAGGTCATACAAGGGATTCTCTTGCTCCTCCACACTGGTGTCTTGGTCTTCAATGTTGCTTTCGGTAAGGGAAAGATGATGGGAGTTGTCAATGCAACCTTCTTGCTCATCCTCACCTAGGGAGCTCTCCGGGGTGAGTTCTTCTTGCTCCACGCGGTCGTCATTGATCGCTCCTTCAACCTCCTCCTCCTCCTCCTCATCCAATAATGAGAGGCGATAGCTTTCACAAGCTCGTGCCACTTTCTCTTCTAGTGCCAAACCAGGAGGAGGGAGGGGT
Source organism: Linum tenue (assembly GCA_946122785.1). Lineage (NCBI taxonomy): Eukaryota > Viridiplantae > Streptophyta > Magnoliopsida > Malpighiales > Linaceae > Linum > Linum tenue. Next base: position 38,726,384 of record CAMGYJ010000009.1, on the reverse strand, counting down.
TGGAAATCCATGTTAGAGTTCGTTCTTCCAAAATTCTCATGGCTCGCCTCTTTGAATTCCTCTCTTTCTTCCAATGGTAGGAGGTGATTGTGAGCAAGTTGTGAACATGCTTGCTCTACAAGCCCTCCTAGCCTCTCCCTGCGTCGATAGAGCTCCTCCGCCTCATGAAGGAAGGTTGAGTCGATAGGGTTGGTGATTGGGAGATCCATGCTAGAGGACCTTTCATTGGTGCCCCAAACAAATTGCTCCACCATGAGCTCTAATTTGCTCTTTGGCTCCGGTTGTGGAGTGGCACATGGTCTTGAGGTTTTTCCCATGAAAGCCTCCACAACCAACTCCAACTTAGATTTCACCTCGAGTTTTGGAGGGAAACCTTCTTGATATGGGGAAGCTTCTTGGTATCCCCTTGAGCATGGTTGCTCTTCGTGGAAAGGAGGTTGGTTCTAGAACCCGGATCCTTGACTTCCCCCATTTTGATCGTCCATGAACCTCCGGGGTACCCCTATTTGGGTGGTTTTGGATACCCCCACAGATTCTAGAAGCCATTGGGATCCATGATTCATAACCTACACAAACAAAAACACAAAAAGAAAATCAAACAAACACAAACCACCCTTCAAGACGAAGAGTGGGTAAATAAAACACAACACGAAACATAAAACACGAACAAAAAGGTAAGATAGAAATTGCTAGAGTAACACTAAGCGACCTTTTCAAAATAATGGACCGCGGTTCCCCGGCAACGGTGCCAAAATGTTGACTCGCACAAAACAGCACACTAGAAACCCCCTCTAGAGCCCAAGTTTTTAAACTCTAGAGGGGTGCAACATAGGGCAAGTAAGTTTTAATTATAACCCCGGGCCGATCCATGTACCCCTACTTCAATCGCTTAGGTTGTTATCTAGCAAGCAACTTTTGGGTTTAGAACTAATGGAACTACAAACTAAACAAGCAAAGAAAAGTAAATAAAGGATAATTCTAACTAAGGGAGCTTCACCCAGGAGTTTTTTCCCCCTAACTAGATACCATGACTCGTTGGATTGAATGGAGTCGTGTGGTGTAGGTAGTTGTGAACTGCGAGGGTGAGCAACTAGTGATCGATTTGTCACGGGATCGATCCAGTCATGACGTCTAGGGGAACAGCTAGGAGGAGCAACTAGTGATCCATTTGTCACGGGATGGATTCACTAGAGATCAATTTGTCACAGAATCGATCCTCTCACTCAGTCTCTAGGGGTTGCCTAGGTCTCTCGCACAAACTGGAGTTTGAGCGGCTTAATCACGACCAACCTAGATGCAAACTTGAGTCAAGGGGGATGCTCATCTCTAACCTAGATGGTAGGAACAAAGTTCCGAGGAAATCCGAGCTTGTCAAGCCTACCTAAAAAGGTGTGGTTTTCCTCTAATCTAGTTTAGGCAAGCACAACTAAGCACAATCACCATGAAAACACCTCTAATACTCAAATTGATTCAAAACCATACAAAATCATTCTATCTAAACAAGTAATTACAAAGTATTAGTTAGGGATCTAAAACACCCAAGAGGAAAGAGTGAGTTTCTAAAGAGAGAAGAGAGGGATTACAAATTTGAGCTCAAGATCTTCTTCTTCTCCTTCTAGGCTTGAATCCTTGTCTTCAAGATCCACCCAAGCCTCCAATTGCGCTCCAACATCACTCTATCATTCTCTCTCTCTCTCACTAGAACTCCCCTTTGGTGTTTTTGGGCAAACTGTAGAAAGGGAATTGAATTTCTCTCCAAAAACTAGCTCCCCCTTTCTCTCTCCCTGCTGCTGTCTTCATATTTTCTCGAAAGGGAGCAGTTCACAGAAATGTATCAAAACAAGCATAACATAGCGTGAAATATGTCGAGGAATGATGAAATACTAAGCTAACGAATAATAAATGAGAGGTAAAATGTGTACATTTGGGCCGAATCAAAAATCATATATGAAAACCCAAATAATATAACACTAGTAATCTTGAGAATCCCTAACATTCAAATTCTAAAAAAACATTACTAGTAAGGAAAACACTACTACATATGAAGAAACCTTACTATTGCATTTGCAAACTACTAGCCTTGAAAATCACTACTAATCTAGATCTGAACAAACAGTGGGCAAGAAGGAGATCAGATATGGAATTCTAAACCCACTCGAAGGCCTCCATAACAAAACCTCAATCCACCCGGAGGCGAGGCTGATGCAGATGACCAAGGGTGAAGGAGAGGGCAACGAAGGCGAAGGCAGGGGCGATGTAGACGACGATGCAGGCGAGGGATGCGAGGATGGCTACGAAAACGGAGAGGGGAAAGCAATGGCGAGAGGTGCAAGGACGACAATGGCGAGAGGTGTAAGAACGACAATTTTTTCTGGTGATTCGCTCTTCTGATGAATGATAAAAGAAATACATAGAGGAAAGGGAGAAGAAAAAAAATGGAAAATATAAAGAGAGTAATTATTGTGCTTTTAAAATTTAATTGATATAATTTTAAAATATCCAAAACTATCCTTCTTTAATATCTACCGTGGATACAGTATTAAAAAAATGAAGGGTGAATTAATGAGGTTAGTATGGTGCTAACCTTTAGTGGGTTAGCAAGCCATCCCATCCCCATGAATCAAAGGTCCTAAATCCACTAGTTCACAAAATCAACTGGCAAAACAAGGAGACAAATAGGAAAAATCTTATACTTCAACATCCTCCATAGTACTACAACTACCTCCCTAGGTTGCATATGCCCATAAAGACTGTCAATTCAAAGCATACTGAGTAGAAAATTGCAAAGGACAGGTGCTTGGAGCACTCAAATTGAAATTTGGATAGTGGACTAGGCTCCAAGCACATACATAGTAAACCCGATCGACACAAAATACCCCCACACTTAAGACCGACAGTGCTCTCAATGAAGAAGAAAAAAGAGAGTAGGGGTGAATCGATGTTACCGGGAACAAGACGAGAGCAGGCACAGATTGGAGCGAGGACCAGTCATCAGAAACACGAGACAAGAAGGGGGACCAGTCGCTGCAAAAGATGGTTTCAGAAACAACCACTATCACACTATTTGTTAGGTAGAGTTGTGAGCCCAGATGGCTACAAAACGAAAATCCAAAAGAAAAACAAACACACAAATGACTTAGTCCAAGCTCCTCACACACATGGAGCAATGACACGCTAAAACACAACACCTAACAATGGCCAAGTGTAACCAATGAAAGGGACTGCAGTATAGTGGCACAAGTAATAAATATCGAATCCACAGGTCTCTAGAGTTACTATTACTCAGCTTCAGTTCATTATCTAGCAAACTAGATTAAGGATTGATTGATAAACTACTCTACTGACTACTCTACTAATTACAAGTTAGGAACTCACTTAGGTATGATTTCCCCTAGCTCCTCAATTAGGTCCAAGTTGCAAGTACCTTTGGTTGATCTACTGTGGATTAAACTGCGGAAGATCCTAAATTAGCTTGGAATCTCTTAAGCTAACCAAGCCCTCTCAGACAGAATACCCGGCAAGCGACTAGCCTTCACCGGGATAGACTGCTAAGGCGATTCACTAATCTCCACTACTGGAATGAATTTCAGTACAAAATAGTGAATTGGTTGACTCTCGCACAACCAATTCACCACTATCAATCAAGGAAGCTCTCTTAACCTAATCAGATTCTATCTATCATAGGTTAAAGCAGAAATCAAGAGAATTTGATCAAGATTCAATTGACACAATAAATCATGCCTCAATAGATTATAATCAAACAATATAGCATCCAAAACTTCATACAAGAAAGATCCTAACACATGGAACTAGGGTTCCTCAAAACCTAAGTGAAGGGAAGTTACTCCATAGAGAAGAGAGAGACTGCAGAAATCTGATCTAGATCTTCAATCTCCATCTCCAAGCTTGATTCCCGAGCTCCAATGGCGAAGAAATCCTCCAAAATAGCTCCAAGAATGTTCCCAAGTCGCTCTCTCTCTCTAGGGTTCGTCCCTTGGGTGTTTGAGATCCAAAACCCAGCTCTCCCCGTTTCCCTTTGCTGAAAATCGGGTTTTAACCAGCAATTCCCGACTCACATGGCCAGGCCAAACGGCCGTGTGGCTTTCCCAGCTGCCCGTGTGAAGGCACGGTGATTTCCACACGGCCACATGGCCAGGTCACACGGCCGTGTGGGTTGTGCCCGTGTGGCTTGCTCAGCCTCTGTTTAATGCTTCGTTTCTCCCTCGTCCGGACTCCGAATCAGTCGCCGTTTGATCCCACATGCTCGTAATCTCGTCCTCTTTCTTTTCATGACAAGATTGCATGATTCTTTGTCCATAAAGTGAGGTATAAATCCATTCTTCTTCAGGTCATACCCGAGTTTCTTCTCCCGAACCGTCAATTGATCTCTGATTGACTTGAAACTTGCGCCTATGCTTCACTTTATGTGCTAGGACCTGAAATGTGACAAAGGAACACAACCTAGCGTAAAATAGGCCAAAGACACAATAATTCAAGCTCAAACAATCAAGAAACAAAGGGGAAAACATGTGCAAATACCGAGTCATCAAATTCCCCCACACTTAACTGTTTGCTTGTCCCCAAGCAAATCTAACTCAAACCAATGCAGCTCTCTAGACCTCTATAGCAACAAACAACCTCGATCGTCGGTAGAGGATTTCCTAGATCATATAGCAGCTTACGAGGTCAACTGGTCTTCTAAGACGTCCCCTATCACTCTCAGTGCGAGTACTAGACTCAAGCTAGGATCATGAGAAGAAGTAGAAGTAAGACAGTCAGTTCATGGACAAAGCAAAACATTCTGCGTGCCTCGCGGGCCTAAATGAAATCATAGTCACTCGATCACGATAATTCCCTCCAGACTGTGAAGAGCTTAAGTGAAACTGCACATTTTTGTCCAGGATCACGGTCCAGGCTTGGAGTTCACGGCCGTGAACTAGGACCATGAAAAGCGGTCGATCTGAGTATAAAAGGGGAGTTGAGCTGAAAGAAGGAGGGAGAGTCTAGTTTGAGAAAACTTCTTCTACCTCATATTTCTAGGGAGAAAGTAACGAACAAGAGAGGAGAAGAAGGATAGGGTTTCATCCAAGCTCCAAGATTTGGGAATCTCATCCTCCAAGGTTGATCTCCACACCAAAGGAAGAAGCCAAAAATCTCAAGAACGGTCTTTTCTCTTCTTACTTGTACATGTTATTTTCCACCTTGTTTTGAACGGAAGTTATTCGTCAGAGAAAGCAATCCGAGCAAGGATGGCACTGACTATTGATTTGTTGGTGACCGCCAAATTAATATGCAAGTTGACATGGTACAAGAAGCTGTTCTAAGAGGAACTTTTTCACATTTTAAAAGTAGGAAAAATATAAAACCAAATCATAAAAGCATTTTTCGGTAGATGTTCTCCACACAACCTTGTAGCATGGCAACTTCCTAAATCTTATGACAGTATTGAGCTTTCTTCATATACTGATATTATTAAAGATATAGTGGTGTTAGTGGTGTTACTATAGCAGTGTAGCATAAGAGCTTTTCTAATGTTACTGAATATGATTCTCTTTCGTTGCTCTACAAGAAGAAATAGTTTTTGCAACCAAAATCTGTACAACCAAAATAAAATTGGTTGTGAAAAGGCCAGTATTTACAATCAATTGCATTTTGGAAGATAAAACTTTGAAAATTGGTTGCCTATTGAACCAAAGTATTGATAACCAAATAAAATTTGAAGAGGCAAAATAAAAAAAATAGCAAAAAAATTTAATATTTTTTCCAACCAAATAATTTGGAAACTAATTGATTTTTACTTTTCGAAACAATATTATTGATTTTGAATTTAAATCAGAATTTTGAAAATTTTAAATAGCCAAATAATTTGGTTACAACCCCAATAAAAAACTTCCAGCAATTAAACAACTAGTTAGTCATTGTTGATATTTAATAAAAAATGAGGTACTATATATAAGTTTTGGTAATGATGGTATTAACTGAGAACAACAACTCCGCCTTTACTCTTTTTCTTCTCTCTCCTCCTTTCCTTTTTTTGAGAATCCAACATCTTCCCTTCTTTTTCTTCCTCATTCTCACTCCAACTTTTCCTCTTCTAATTCCATTGATCAATAATAAGACTCATCTAACTTATTCTCTGTTTACAAGTAGGTTTATAAGTCGATGAGAGTTTCTAACTGATGAGGTACCGCCGGAGAACTCTCTTTCTTCGTCGATCTGGAAGCGGTCAGATTCACCGCTTGGCTTCGATTTGTTTAATTTTGAAAATCCTCTTGTCAAGAACCTCACAACACCGCTCCAATCCTTAGCCATGGAATCCAATCTCTCTCCAGCATCGCTCTAATTTTGATCTGTAATAGCCGAGAAAAATCTGTAAATCAACGGGAGATCTCTCCGAATTCCCGAGACTTCTGTGGAATGCTTACCGAAAAATGGAGATTAGGAGGTGAGTGTTCTAGCAACAAGTATCTGCCCCAATTCATTCGGTAGCAGTTTGAGAAGAGGAAAATGGATTGTGAAGAAAGAGAGAGATAATGGACGAGCACAAAGGTTATGAATCTTACTTCGTTGTTATGTTTATGCGAATTCGGTTGTGATATTTGATTCGGGTCCAATTGCACACATTTTAGCCACATATTCTTTAGATGTTTGAGGTGTTTTCACTCCGTGAGGTTCGATTTTACGCTAGGTTGTGCTTGTTTCTAGTGTGTTTCAGATCCTAGCAGGTAGAATCAACCTTGGGAAAGAAAGTTGGACGAAAAGGGGGAGAAAACATATCGAAGGGAGAAATCAGCTGAGGATCACAGTTGAAGCTTAGTTTTCACTGTCAGCCAGACCGTGATAATGGAACTCAAACCATCAAGAGCAGAGGAATCAGTACATTCCGTTCAGCTCGTTTTTGTCCAGGATCAAGGTCCAAGCTTGGAGTTCACGGCCGTGAATTGCGATCGTCAAAAACCGTCGAAGTAGGTATAAAAGGGGAGTTGAGCTGAAAGGAGGGATATCCTAGTGTGAGAAAACTTCTTCTTTCTCAGATTTCTATCTCCACACCAAAGGAAGAAGCCAAACATCTCAAGATGGTTTTTTCTCTTCTCGTTTGTGTATTCCATCATCTTAGCATGGAGTAGTTCTCTTCTTTCACTTGTGTGTTTGTGAATTCTAGCTAGAATCATGTGAATGTTTGTATGGATTTTGATTTATGTGTGGTTGTGTTTTAATGCAAGTATTGAGATATTTTCATGAAGGTTATGTTGTGCTTTCCATTTTCAACTCTTATGCCAATTTGGCCTAGGTAGAGGGAAATAACCTTCCTACTAAGAGTCTTTCAAAAGCTTAAATTCTTAGGCCAAATTGAGCCACCTACTTAGGATGAATTAGGGAAAACCTCATACTACGTTTTACCACCTTGGGTAGGTTGTCTTTTGGTCGTCTGGACTATGGTTTGAGCGAGAAGTCTTGGCAACCCTTAGTCGATTGGCCAAGAGAGCTAATTTGGTAGCTTGATTTATATCCCTTGGCCTAATGACCGAGAGAGTGAAGATTCTTCACTTGTTGCGCTTCCCTATGGTTTACAACTACTTTTACCACACACTTATATTCGGTTCAACAAATCGTGTTAACTAGCTACGGGGAGCAACATCCTGGTGAAGGCTTCTCAATTAGTGTTCAAAACCATTTATATTTCCAATTGCTTTTAATTATAGTCCATAGTTTTAACTAAAAATAGAATGCAAGATAATGTTTCAAACAGTTGAAGTTGGGTTACATGGACCGACCTAGATTTGACTTTTAAAACATACTTGCCCTATATTGCACCCGACTAGAGTATATACTTGGTCCTTAGTCGGGATTTAAATTGTGGTATTCGGGATGAGTCAATATTCATCAGTTCAACTTGTCTCGCCTCAGTAATGTCATTGTGATCTTTACTAATTTCTCTTCCTTTCTTAGTTATGTTTTCATGAATTCTGTAATGTGAATTTTCTTTATGTTTTCATTTGTTGCGTTTTACTCCTAGAAACTATGATCTCCATATGAAAACTTCTAGTGGAATGAAATGGGGGATATTTGAACAAGAAGACAATGCATTTTTCATCCTCTTGGTTTGCCTCTTCGATGGTAGAAGTGACCTGGATACATGTATCTATGTTTTGTGTTCTTTAGGCATATTAAAATTTACGCGACAAGGAGATAAGGTAGAGATGTAAGGAAGTGGTTAAGTACCATACATGGGCCTGTATAAGATCCAGCACAACCTTCTCCCAAAAACTCGAGTTATTGGGACCAACTGGTTTATGACATGGTATCAGAGCTGTGAACACTTCCAACTTCTTCTTCTTCCTTACCCGCCATGCTACCCGACGGCAAAGACCCAGCATGGAGCCCTTCTGGCAGCGCTACTGTCAAAGTCGAAGACACTCTTCCCTCCATCTATCTCCTCTCTCCTTCGGATAGTCCCGACACCCTTTTGGTTGGTGATGCTCTGACAGCATCCAATTACGGCGAATGGGTACTTGATAGGAAGGATGCCGTAATTGCAAAAAACAAGTACTGTTTCGTCGATGGCTCTCTTCCCAAGCCGACTCTTGCGTTGGAACAAGCTGTCTGGATCCGGTGTGATGCAATGGTCAAGGGCTTATTGAAATCTTCTATGGACAAAGAGATCCGTACCAGCATCCGCTTTGCCGAACAAGCTGCCGGGATTTGGGCGGACCTTCAGGAGCGCTTCGGTCAAGGGAGTTCTTCCCGCGCGTATGAACTGCGCCGCATGATCGTTTTCCTACAACAGGAGAAGCATACTGTCTCTGCCTTCTACACGCGTTTGCGTAGCTTTTGGGAAGAGATCTCCCATATTACACCTCTGCCGACTTGTGAGTGTGGTCACTGCACTTGCGACTTCTTTAAAAAGGTGCGTGCGCAGCAAGACACCGCCCGCCTTTTTGAGTTTTTGATGGGGCTCGATGACACCTTCAGCGCCATCCGCTCCCAAATCCTCACCATGCGCTCTGTTCCTGCTCTCAGTGAAGCTTTCCATATGCTTCTCAATGAGGAGCAGCAACGTAGAGTCTCCCAAAATCGCAAGTCACCCCAAGAAGCTGTTGTCTTCGTGGCCAAAGGAGAATCGGACAAGGGGACTCGCACCACGGGGGAGAATAAGGAGTGCCCGCGTTGCACTCACTTCCAGCGCATTGGCCATACCCGTGACGTCTGCTACAAGCTTATTGGGTATCCTCCTTGTGATGAGCAAAGCGAGAAGCCTCCCCGACGTAAACCTCGCAACTCCGGTGAAGGCATCCTTGGTCGTGAACCGAAGGAATCCCAGGTGAACTCTGAACCCATTCCCGTTGTTAGCTTCTCACTGAATCAACTTGAGCAGCTCCGCACATTCTTCACAAGATGGGGGAAAGTGCGCGGATGATTCGGCAGCACACATGGAAGGTACAATCTATTACGATTCTGAATGGTTGCTCGATTCTGGTTGCAACGAGCACATTACTATGTATGAATCATTATTATCTCAAAAAGAAATCCCTATGAATGGTCAACTGGTGCACAACCCTAACAGTGCTAGCATACCCGTGAAACATATTGGTTCGGTCAAGTTGCAGGATGGTTTCACTCTCGGACGAGTATTGCATGTTCCTGAATTTCTATGTAATCTCGTCTCGGTAAGCCGGCTGACTAAGGATAATCGTGTGGCTTTGATTTTTCTTAATAACTTTTGAGTACTTCAGGACTCACGCTCGAAGAAGTTGATTGGGAAGGGTGAACTTTGAGACGGTGTATATTACCTACGCTTGTTTGGGCACGAGCGAGCGCGGGCGTGTGCCGTGGAGCGGGGGAGTTAGGTTTCAGCGGTTCTCTGGCATGACCGTCTTGGGCACCCATCACCAGCAAAAATTTAAATTTGAGTTAGTTATTGCCTTTTAATGCTCATTCCCATGTTGGTCCCTGCCACTCTTGTTTACGTGCCAAGCAAACTCGAGCACCTTTTTCTTCAAGCACGATTAAGACTCCGTATAGCTTTGATCTTATTCATTTAGATATTTGGGGTGGTTACAAGGTTGCTTCTCTTAGTGGTGCTCACTATTTTCTGACCATTGTTAATGATTTTACTCGTGGTATTTGGGTCTACTTATTGCGCTACAAGTCCGAGGTTGAGCGCTATCTGCTCCAGTTTTGCAACATGGTCCGCTCCCGGTTTGGACGCACCGTCAAACGCATTCAAGCTGACAACGGGCATGAGTTTCAGACTACTGGGCTACTTGATTTCTATATCAGGGAAGGCATATTATTACAGACATCTTGTACTGACACCCCACAACAGAATGGAGTGGTCGAGCGCAACCATCGTCATATTCTTGACACAGCTCGCGCACTCCGGTTCTAGGCCAGTCTGCCTATTCGCTTCTGGGGAGAATGCATTCTTACGTCTGTATACTTGATTAACCGACTTCCCACAAAGGCCACTAGTAAGACACCATTTGAGCTCCTCTTTCAAAAACCTGTGACTTATCTTCATCTTCGTGTCTTTGGATGTTTAGCCTATTACAAGGATACCCACTCGCATTTAGACAAGTTCGGTGAACGAGGTCGCACAAGGTTATTTTTGGGTTAAGCCGCTAGCCAGAAAGGGTATCGGCTCTATGATTTGGTTTCTCACCGAATGGTTACATCTCGAGATGTTCAATTTCAAGAAGACATCTTCCCATTCCAAGATGGGACACAACAAATGCTCCACTGAATACCTTGTCCAATGGCAGCTCTCCTCCAGTAGCCCGCCTGGGCCTCCTTCGCCTTGCCCTCCTGGCCCAATTGAGACGCAACCCGGCAGCCCAACTGGGCCCTCGACGCCTGGCACTCCCGACCCACTTGGGACTTCCTCCAGTAGCCCGCCTGGGCTCTCTTCGCCCAGCCCATCTCCTGCCTCCTCAGCGAGCCCACTCGCGCCTGCTCCAGTGTCCACGGAGCCCGTGGATCCTTCTCCGGCCCCAGCTGTTCGGCGCGGTGATCGCGTCCGACATCGGCCCAAATACCTTGAGCATTATGACACAACTCTCTCTGCATGCACAGGACAGGGAAGCACCACTCATTTTGTTCGCCATCCCCTTGCAGCTTGTGTTGATTATTCCAAATTCACACCTAATTATCGTGCTTTTCTTGCAGCCCAGACTCGATATGATGAGCCTCGTTTCTTCTACCAGACTGTCCGAGAGCAAGTTTGGCGTGATGCCATGATTCGGGAGGTCCGTGCCTTAGAAGAAAATGGTACATGGACACTTGTCTTCCTTCCTCATGGCAAGCGCACCATCAAGGCCAAGTGGGTTTATAAGATCAAGTACTACCTCGATGGGACCATTGAGCGATTCAAGGCTCGATTAGTTGCCAAGGGTTATACACAAATTGAGGGCCAAGACTTTCACGACACCTTCGCTCCCGTTGCCAAGCTGGTCACCATCGGTTGTCTCATAGCTATTGCAATCAGTCGGGGATGGCACCTACACCAGTTTGACGTGAATAATGCCTTCCTCCATGGTGATCTTGAGGAAGAAATCTACATGGAGATTCCCCCCGCCTTTCGCAAAACTGGCGATGCTCGTGTCTTTCGCCTTTACAAGTCCTTGTATGGCTTACGCCAGGCCTCTCGCCAGTGGTATCAAAAATTTACCGCGGCTCTCTCTAACTTTGGTTTTCGCTCCTCGCCTGCTGATGCTGCTCTGCTTATCTACCAGCAGGGGAGTACTTTTTTCACCGCTTTGATCTACGTCGATGATGTCATCCTGGAAGGCAATGATCTGCCCTTCATAGAATGAGTGAAGAAGTTCCTTGATCAACAGTTCAGCATTAAGGATCTGGGGGTCCTCCGTTAATTCCAAGGCATTGAGGTTGCCCGCACTTCTAATGGCGTCGTACTCAGTGAACGCAAGTATGCCCTCGACATTTTTGAAAATGCTGGCGTAGAAGCTTCTCGGCCCAGTTCCTTCCCCATTGAGCAAAATCACCAGCTCACTAGTCCCAGCGAAGACCTATTGCCTGATGCAGAACCTTACCATCGCCTTGTCGGCCGTTTACTCTACTTAACTGTGACACGTCCCGACATTACTTATGATGTCAACATCCTCAGTCTCTTCGTCCACGCTCCTAGTACGATGCATTGGGATGCGACTCACCGTGTCCTCCGTTACTTGAAGACCTCTCCTGGGCAGGGACTCTTTTTTCCCAAGGAGAGTGATCTACGCATCACTGTGTACTGTGATGCCGATTGGGGTGGTTTTCAGAGTACCCAACGTTCGAATACTGGTTTCTTCATAAGTTTGGGTGGTGCCTCCATCTCTTGGCACACCAAGAAACAGAAGGTTGTCGCTCGTTCTTCTATCGAGGCTGAATATTGTGCTATGGCCACCACAGTTAGTAAAATTGTTTGGCTCCGCTGGTGCTCATAGAACTTGGTGTTCCTCAGCCTTCCCCTACTCCTTCGCACCGTGACAATCAAGTTGCCCTATACATTTCTCACAATCCAGTCTTCCATGAGCGCACAAAGCATGTGGAGATGAACTGTTATTTTGTGTGCGAACGGGTGTTGTCTGGCAACATTCTCCCTCTCAAGATCCATACCGATCGTCAGCTTGCCGATGTTTTTACTAAAGGCCTCGGTTCTGACCGTTTTCACTTCCTCATTTCCAAACTGCACATTCGTAATCTTCAAGTGTCATTTTGCGGGGGAGTATTGGGCCTAAATCAACCGGTCCAGGCAATCCTAGTCCGCAAGGAGCAGCAAGCCACTAGGAGCCCTTGGTCCACGTCGAACATGAAGGCTGCATCATGCATGAAGACCCTGCCGACCCTGCCGCCTCCTTCTGTTACGTGGAAACTGGGAATACTAGTTCTTCTTGTGTATGGAATAATTGTACCTTAGATGCTAGAGTTGATGGGTATAAATATGTAACTACGGCTGCTGGCCAAAACAACTCTCAATAACAAAAACACATATTTCCCGTGGATGTAAGCCTCACCAAACTATGAGAAAGAACCACGTAAATTGTCGTCTCGCAATCTCGATTCTCTACTATTTATCAAGAGAGGTTCTATCTTCATGGTGAATCATTCTTTGATTAGACCTGCCGACAGAAAGGGATTTCCTTACACACTTGATGTCAATTGTAAGTCTGCTGAATTGGCTTCATGTCTGCATTATCTCCTCCTTTATCGCATAAACAAGTATAATCAATTCATGAAGGGGCTATAAAGATAAATAATGCGTATAGCAAAAATTATAATCGCCACTAGGTAGAGAGGCCCTTTTGAAATGTATGGAATACTTTCTTTCAACACTTAATTCTTCTATTGTCAAAAAAAAAAAAAACTTAATTCTTCTTGTGTTTAGCTTGGGGTTGTTATTTACTAAAAAAACAGTATAGTTGTTACTTTTTCCTTATTTAGTAGGTAAGAAGAAACAACCTAGTACTTTATATCTCTATCTAAATTCTAAAGTCAATGGCTATATTCGTTAAATTCTATGTTTATGAGGATTTGGCCCTTGGTTGTTGGGTAAGGATTAAGGAACTTGATGTGGCTTAAGTTGAATCTTTTTTGTAATCTGGGTCATATGCAGAGTCTAGGAGCTATTCATTAGCCAGCCTAAGATCAGAAGTAAGAAAGCCATTGAATTTTGCGAACACTGCTCGAGCTCTAAGTTTCAACACTTGTCCTAGTATTCGTAGGAAACTATAATCGCTAGTAGAGTACTTTAAGGTTAGAATAATGCTATGGCTTCTCCTTACATATATAGCTGAAAGATTGACGATCGACAAATATCGGGAGCTTGATAGGATAAATAATCCCATAAGCATAGTCTTTTGTAGATTATCTGAATGTATGTTATTTGCCAGTGGTTTTGTGAGTAGGCTTTGATGTTTGATTTTATTTACTTATACTTGATTGGAGTGGTCAATATATGTGGTTAATTAATTCTAGCTGCGTGCAATTGGCAGGCAACTGAATGACCACGAGTTCATTGGTGTATTTCCTTTTCAATTTGGCAAGCTGGAGACAATCATTTAAGTCGTGAGTCTATTCCTCTTCTTAGGGTAATTTTGTTGGTTGTCCTTTATTCTCTCAGATTTGTAAGTGTATGGTTTTGTCCCAAAACATGATAGGTTGTGTTTAATGGTGCTTTATATGAAACTAATGTGGAAGGAGATGAAGAGCTATGTACCTCTGTGAATGTTGTCCCTAACCAAGTTTGATTTGATTGTCCCACTGGTACATTTATGTTTGTTCATGGTGTTACTGATGGGATCTTGATAACCTTGGCATATTTTGATTGTCCCGTTGGCACATTCATTGGCTTGTCATAGAGTACAACGATGCATATTTTGCTACCAAACTATTCTATAGATGTAAATTAATTGCTACCTGAACTCCATTAGCATTTATGTTCGGTCATTCGGTTTTCGAAAACCGTAGTCACCACTTGACATAAGTACTCAGCAGCCTAAAATGGAAAGAGAAAATTGCTCTCATCTCTCTCATCAAAATATACTCGGTGACTTCTCTCATTCCCTCTGTATCCCCACTCCTTCTCTCTCGTACTCTATGTTTCAGACTCTGGAAGGAATTCGAGATCCATCCACACATCTGTTCTGAGCGACTAAGCCTGCACCAAAACAATATCCACTAAAACTCCAATTCCTACAAACGATGCATTTTAATCTGATGGCATCAGGCTCCGCCGCAACAAAGTGACCTCCGCATCTTCACTCTTTCCTCCTTCTTTTAAACGACGGTAGAAGATGCAAAGGGGAAACGGCTGACTCTATTGCGAATGACGAAAAGAGGGGAAGGGAAAGCGCAGGCTAGACGGCGGATGATGACCAACTATGGAGGACGGCAGGCCAGCGAGGAACATGCAATGCAATCTCTTGACTCTCAAATGTCTTAGTACCTATCCTACCTCCTGTCGCCGGAATGTTCAGGAGTCTACCGGATTTCTGGCTCTGATTGGCGTGGTGTCCCAGATCTGCTGTTAAGAGATTTCTCAATATGATTGTAGAGAAAGCAGAACCCTCAAATCATTTCTCAGGTCTGCGTTGGTTTATAAATCAGGCAGCTAATTTGAATTACCCCGCTAGTCCACGTGTCTTAGCCTTATAGGCTATTACAACCTTAAACAGTATTTAAACAACGGCTAACCATATGTAGCTAAAATGACGTAGTTTGATGGTTTAGGATTAAATACATATAGAAACGTTTCACATACAGAAACGCTTTTGTCTTCAGCATAGCAATCCTTGCATCTTCAGGATTCATTCTTCCTTCCTTCTCTTCTTCTTCTTCTTCTTCTTGACAGCAATTCCAGTTGACACCCCCCCCCCTTCAAGTTGAGGATGGCATCATCACTCCCAACTTGCAAAGAAGCTCCTTGAGCCTTATTCTGTCCATACCTTTAGTAAATACATCAGCCATCTGATTAATGGTACTAACATGGAACAACTTGATCAAACCCATTTTGATTCTCCCCTGGTAACATGCATGTCAATCTCAATGTGTTTTGTCCTCTCATGGAAGATAGGATTCTCTGCAATATGAATCGCATACTTTTTATCACAATACACAGCCACTAGTAATGGAATTTGGACATTAATTTGTGCAAACAGCACTCTTAGCCAATCAACTTCACACACCAACAGTGCTAATGCCATGTATTCTGTTTCTAAAGAAGACCTGGACAAAGTTGTCTGCTTCTTTGTTTTCCAGGTGAGCAAGGACTTCCCTAGGAAAGTATAATACCCAGTGGTGGACCTTCTAGTGTCAGGGCAACTTGCCCAATCAGAGTCACAGAATCCTACAAGTTTAAAGTCTACATCACTGTTGAAGTGTATGCCTTGATCTGGACTTGATTTTAGATACCTTAACACCCTAAATGCTTATTGCAAGTGCTCTATATGTGGCTGCTTCTGAAACTGGCATAGTTGTTGGACATCCCTACCAACCTCCTGTACTGCTCTGGATCTTCTAACAAGGTTCCCTGAGTTGCACTTAGCTTTACCTTGGGATCTGAAGGTGTTTGACATCCCTTGGCATCAATATACCAGTATCCCTTAGCAAATCTATACAGTATTTTCTCTGACACACACTAAGACCAGTAGCAGTTCTATTCACTTCCAATCTCAAGAAGTAATTCAAAGGTCCAAGCAACTTGATTTTGAATTCTTTACTTAGTGCCTTCTTGACTTGGTCTATGTCCTTTTGTGCATCCCCTGCCAATATAATGTCATCTACATATACAATTAGTATAATCATTTTTCCATGCACCTATCTAGTAAACATAGAATAGTCAGACATGGATTGTGAGAAACCACTCTTCAACAAGAAGGCAACCAACATTGCAAACCATTGCCTTGAGGCCTGTTTAAGCCCATATAAAGATTTCTTCAATCTACATGCCATTCTTTTAGAGTTTGAAGCAGGCAATTCCACTCCCAATGACTCCTGCATGTACACCTCTTCACACAAGTCACCATTCAAGAATGCATTTGACACATCAAGTTGTTCTGGTGTCCAATTCTTAACAGCAGCTACTGCTAACAAGGCCTTCACAGAGTTGATCTTGGCTACTGGAGAGAAGGTATCCAAGAAATCAATCCCATAGATTTGGGTGAAAACCTTTACAACAAGTCTGGCTTTGTATCTTTCTATTGTTCCATCTTACTTCAGTTTGAGTTTGAACACCCATTTACACTCAATTATATGTATTCCTTTTGGTACTTCCACAATATCCCAAGTCTTATTAGCATCTAATGCACCTAGCTCATCTTTTCTGCCCTGTTCCATTCAATGGACTTAACAGCTTGATGATATGAAGTGGGCTCAACATGTGACAAGACACTCAGAGCAAAGGTTCTATCAGCTGCATTGAGTTTATCAACATTCAGGACAATAGGATGTGAAGAGATGGTAGGACCAAAATCACCAAACTTAAAATTGGGATCAAGCGCATAGTCATTCAGTCGAGCAGGTAAAACTGGATGTCTGGTAGACTTTCTCAAATGTGGCTCAAACTCAGCCTGAGGTAGTAAATCACAGTCTGTTCACCATGTTGATCATCAACAAGTGAAGAAGACACTTCAAATTTAGTTTCAGCTGCTTCAGAACCTATATCCCCCTTTCAATTTAGACTGGTTCGGGAGAAGTAGGCTTAGGAGAACGATGTGAGGGATCTAGAGGAACCGAGATGGGAGGAGCAGAAGAAAGAGGTGGAGGAGAAGGTGGGGGGAGAAGAAAGAGCTGGAGAGTCAGTGGAATGCCTAAAAGCAAAATCATCTCACAAAAGACCACATCCCTGGAAACAAAGACTTTATTGTCTTTCAGGTCAAGAAATTTGTAGCCTTTGACCCCAACAGGCAAGCCAAGAAAAACACATTGTCTGGCACGAGGGGCAAACTTAGTTCGATGATGACTCAATGTGCTATCATAACAAAAACTGCCAAACACCCCTAGATGACCTAAGAAAGGGGATTGATGATAAATCATCTAATAAGGTGATCTGTTCTGTAAAATGGGGCTAGGCAGTTTGTTAATTAAATAAACAGCATGGAGGACACAATCACTCCAGTAAACAAGGGGTAGGCCTAACTGAAATCTAAGAGACCTAGCCACATTGAGAATATGCTGATGTTTACGTTCCACCCTTGCATTTTGTTAAGGGGTCTCAACACAAGACATTTGGTGTTCAATGCACCTTTCTTGAAAGAACTCATACATGTGGAATTCCTTACCCTGATCACTTCAAATGATTTTAACAACAGCATTAAATTGATTCCGAACTAAAGTACAGAATCCTTGCAAGAGTTCCCTTGTCTCTTGTTTGTGTTTCATAAGAAAGACCCACACTGCCCTTGAGTAATCATCCACAACAGTTAAAAAATAAGAATAACCATCATAGGAAATGACATACAAGGGTCCCCAAATGTCAACATGCAATAATTCAAAGGCACACTTTGCAACACTGGTGCTAATAGGGAAAGTTAAACGTTTGTGTTTGGAATAATGACAAACATCACAGTGATAAACTTTAGAATGAGTTATAGTGGAATCAGTTTTCTGTAACATAAAAATCATATCACTACTGGCATGGCCTAACCTCCAATGCCAAATGTCAAACTTATGGGGGTTGAAATTGAAAAAGGTGGGTGCTGTAACAGGAGGGTCTGGTAGTTGGTCTTGTCCTTGTGTGGTGAATGATAGATAGTAAAGGCCTCTATGTTCTTTTGCTAAACCAATCATCCTCGAGCTTAGTTGGTCTTAAATTTGGCACAAGTTGGAATGAAAGTATAAGACTAAAGGCGGGTCATGAGTAAGTCTGCTAACAGAAACGAGGTTGAAAGCAAATCTAGGAACAAGTAGGACATTATATAGGTGAAGCCCTGTAGGTAGTCTAACAATTTCAATATAAGTGACTAAGACCTTAGAGGTATTAGGCAGATTAACAAAGATATTCTGCACTTCTCTATGTTCTATGAAAAGATTGAAAGAACAAGATATATAGTCAGAGGCACCATTATCTAGAATCCAGATACTATCTACATTGGGAGTAATCTGGGGAGAAAAGGTGGAGAGACTAAATTTACCTGCATAATGGGGATATGGAGGTAAGATATGGGAAATAGAGTAGGCATTATGAGAGATAGATGGGGAAAGTGGAGGTGAATTGACAGTATTACCACTAGTTTGCATCATGTGCCTCAATCTGGTCATTTACTCAGGTGTAAAACTCATCACTGTTTTAGATGAACTTATAGGGCTGTTACCAGGAGTCTTAGCAAAACTGCCAAAGCTTGCTTTAGTTGAGGTGTCACTAGAACTAGTTTGTGTAACAGAACCAGCAAATCCAGTGGCATTACCAGGTGCTCCTCTTGAGTTCCCTCCATCTTCCATTTCCCTTTTCTTCTTAACCTTCCAACATTCATCCACATTATGCCCATATCTCTTGCAATAGACACATTGCTTCTTCCCTCCAGTTCTGCCCTTTCCTGCTTGTCCAGTCTCAACAGCTAGAGCCCCAGTCTGACTCTTTCTTCTACTTGCACCAGATTCTGCTTTTAACTTTTTCTCATACAATAGAAGATCATCTACTACTTCTGAAACAGTAGGCTACCCGAGTAGCATGGGGCACGTGGAATCCCAATATTTTTCCATTGGGGCTTCCCTCATTCCGTTTATCGAGCATAATGATGCTAATCGAGCTTTGATGAGTTCAAATATGCAACGTCAAGCAGTTCCGCTTTCTCGGTCCGAGAAGTGCATTGTTGGAACTGCAACAGTCGGACAAGTAGGGAATGCTGGGGTAAGGCTTCTGTGATAATAGCTGACTCTTGATAATCTCAAAGTCAGGGTTGAGACCTCTCAAGAACCTGATTAAGTAATTTGTTTCCTGTCGCTCAGTGTAGGCTACTACTGCATCACAATGGTTGGAATTCCCTAGAGCACAATTAAAGAAACTATGGGGGGAGTACAACACATACTTCCCACATTCGCTTAATCAGGATATGATACTGATTAATTGTAAGATTCCCTTGTTTTTGCTTATGAATATCATCCTCCGGGTTAATGAGTCTAATAGCATCAGGTTTACCATATCTCCTCTTTAGCTCATCCCACAAAACCTTAGCACTAACATGATTCATCACAGATCTCTTCCCACAGTCGCTTAATCAGGATATGATACTGATTAATTGTAAGATTCCCTTGTTTTTGCTTATGAATATCATCCTCCGGGTTAATGAGTCTAATAGCATCAGGTTTACCATATCTCCTCTTTAGCTCATCCCACAAAACCTTAGCACTAACATGATTCATCACAGATCTCTTAAGATCTTTGTGTAGAGAATTCAATATCCAGGATAAAATAGTTGTGTTACAAGCATCCCACAGCAAATACCTCACATCAGCTACTAGAGGAGTTGGAATCATTCCATCGATGAACCCAAGTTTGTGTTTCATTTTCAAACCCATGAGAACAGATCTACTCCACATAGTATAATTTGGTTCCATCAAAAACCGTTGTGCCTATAGCCTGATTGAGAGCTTCATTAGGATTAAGATAATAGGGATTACCAAACGTGATGACTTCAGATCTGGGTCCGGCGTTGGTTTGTTGCTGGTTCATCTGTTGATCAGCAAACTTTCCAAATTGAAATTCGTGTGCCCCAGATCCAGTCGTAGCAACTGACCCATTTCCCGACGATAGAGGTCGACCTTGACTGCCCGAGTACAGAGTGTTCATGGTAACCCTAGAAGCGTCACCACTCTGATACCATAAGAGATTTCTCAAGTACAGAGTGTTCATGGTTTATATATTAGGCATCTAATTTGAATTAGCCCGCTAGTCCATGTGTCTTCGCCTTATTGGCTATTACAACCTTAAACAGTATTTAAACAACGACTAACCATCTGTAGTTAAAACGACTCAGTTCGATGGTTTAGGATTAAATACATATAATAACGTTTCACATACAGAAACGCCTTCGTCTTCAGCATAGTAATCCTTGCATCTTCAGGATTCATTCTTCCTTCCTTTTTCTTCTGGACAGCAATTCCAGTTGACAGCTGCTCAATCTTCCACCCATCTCCAACTCTCACCAATCCCTTGCACGGGAGACCTTTAATATATACTATTTACGCAGATTGAGCATTGTGTCGGTTTGTTAACAGTTAACCACCTAACCGCCGGTTAGCGACCGATACCTGCCGGTTACGACCTCCAAAAATCCCCACCAAAGCCGACATCGCACCAAATATGTTGGTTTTTGGTTAGCCGATTAACCAAGATTTTCTATTCAATTTTTGGAATAACCGACAAACCGGCCACTGGCTATCACCCCTACTTCGGGATAGCTATGTATTCTTTGAAGATTAAATTACTAAACTTTTGTTCACTTGTAGATAAATGCTGCAGAACTCACTTGTGTGTTTTGGTTTTCTCCAGATGCAAAGGCTTTGATAGATAAGATGCTTACTCCCAATTCAAAAAATTGAGTACTCTTTTGTTGGTAAAATAATCTTTTTGTCCTCTCTAAGAACTGAATCTAACATGCACTAAAAGGTCTAGCTACAATTACACTACATGAGTGCTTCTTAACTTCTTGATAGAATAAATTGATAAAGCATTTTGTAATTGGTTTTGAATTTCAAATATCATTATTGTGAATTTCTTAAATTTTATGTGCTTATACATCCAGCGGCACGAAAGGAGAAATGGAACTAAAGGAGATCTATGGTTCTGGAGGAACTACGTGTCTGTGAAACATACCTTCCAGGTTATTTTTCCATTATTCTAGTCATAATTTACCCTATTTTTTGTTTTAAGTTTTTTGTTAAATGGTCAAAGTATAGTAACATTTTATTCTGCCGCCAGTTTGTTTCACTTACCCTTTCCCTCATTAATGGCCACAAGATAAAGATAAGTATTTGTTAGGCTTCTGTGAATGAGGGTCTTTATTATAATTGTTGATTAACCTTAATCTGCAACTAATTTAGTTAATGGTTAAAACCAATGGTTTTACTTTCATGTAGTTACAAGAGATATGTGTGAATCGCTCAATCTATCGCTTGGTTATCTCCATGTTGTAGTATTTTTATTCGCTTGCATTTTCCCTGCCATCCATATCTTAAAATATACTTGTTGGGATTTAGGTCCATCATATCAAGTTTGATGTTTCAGTGTGAACAGATGCAAGTTTTGTATTGGATGGTTCTAGAAATGTTATCCAATAAGCTTTGGATTTGGAAATGCGTCTATATGGATTTCCTGGAATACCTGCTAAGAACGACTGTGAATGACAAGATTTCCTGATACATAACAAAGGATTGGAACAGATTGAAACCCTAAACTTGGTTCATTCTCATTCATCTCATACCTTATATAGGCAAACAACAAAGGTTTTACATGGTTTGTCCCTTAGCTTGGAACGGAAACAAGCTCTATCTTGAGGAAAAAGAAAGTGGAAAAACAATATAAAGTGAAAAGACAGCGTTGTGGGAAAAGAATACGAATGAGCCAAAACGATGTCGGATTCTCCTTCTTCTTCAAGAATTGGGGACGACCGTTGGAATTAAAATTTTTAGGGATTTAACTCCGGTTACCCCCCCCCCCCCCCCCGGCAAGCTGGACTGCATGTTTAATGCAATCTGCCCAGAAATCAGGAGGGAAATGGGCTTGAAACTGAAGTGCTCGAGCAACAGCAAGAATATGCTTAGCAATCAGTTTAGGTCGAACTTCCTATTTTAGTTGAAGCAAAATAACCCAAGTCATGCGTGAATAATCGTCTACAATGGTAAGAAAATACTTAAAACCATCGTAGATGGGAATAGAATTAGGACCCCAAATATTAACATGCAGAAGTTCAAGAGAATGTTTAGTTACATGTTGACTAGAAGGAGGGACAAAATGAGCTAAGATAGGGAACTTTAGAATAAGACAGGTGTCCTAATCTAAAACGCCACAAATCAAAGTTGGCTGAGGTCACCATTGTGATGTATTTAGGGAAAGGAAAGACGACCAGGTAGTAAAGTCCATTGTGCAACCTAGCAGAACCATTCACCCTCTTCTGCTCCATGTCTTGTATGACACAAAGGTTGGAATGAAAGGTCAAACGAAGTGAGTTGGTGGTGGTTAGTTTGCTAACAGAAACTAGGTTGAAAGTGAAGGTTAGGACAAACAAAACATCTTGAAGGATCAAATCAGTGTGGCACAAGGTTGTGCCAGAGTGAGTAGCTTGTATTTGTTCTCCTGTTGGAAGTGTAATGTAGACATTGGATAATTTTTGGAAATTCACCAAGAGATCTAGGGAGCGGACAATGTGGTCTGAGGCTCCAGTGTCTAGAATCCAAGTAGTCATGTTCTTGGGAGTAATATTGTAACATCCCGTTCTGGCAAAACTCGTATTTCGATCGCTAAAAAGTTCGCGATTTAAAATCGAGCGTTTTGATAGTATTTTGACAAAAATCGGATTATCAATCGATCGGATAAGTATACATACATATATATATACATACAGACATATATATATATACATACATATATATACATACATACATATATATACATACATATATATATACATACATACATATATATATACATACATACATATATATATACATACATACATACATATATATGCTGTCCCGTGTCCATTTCATTCACATCATCATCTATTTCCACCGAGAGAAGCAAAAACCAGAGCGACCAGAGCCGCGCACTATTCTGTGCCGTGTCCATTTAATTCACATCATCATCGTCTATTTCCACCGAGAGAAGCAAAAACCAGAGCGACCAGAGCCGCGCACAGGGGAACGCCTGGGAAAATTTCACAGCTCAATTCTTGAGCCCTAGTGATCCAAAAATCCCGTAAGTAATGCCTAATCCATCCTTACATCGTGATTTATCGATTTAGAGCTTTAAGACGAGTTTTTGGTTCAGAATTTCTTGATTTCCCGATAAGCCAAATTAGGGTTTTGGATTATCCGGAAGCCGGATTGAGCCCAAATTTCATATACGAGCTTCCTGCAGCGAGATAATCAATCCTCTAGTTCTAATCCCTGAATTTCGGCAATTATTTAGGTCGGAGCCGGGATCGCTGAATTTAGCTCTGGCCAGGGTTTGATGTGTTTTTATCAAGAATTTGACCCGGAGCCTAGAACTAATATTGACGGGGATACTGCAGGGGATATCAGGATGGTCTCGGATTTTAATTCGGGGTTCGTTCGTGAAATTGACGTTTTAGTACGGGAGGCTAAAACTGGTGTTTGAACGACCATAACTGGTGAGGGATTAGCACGACATACCGGGTTTGTCGTATCACGATAATTATATTGATGCTTAGAATTGACCTAGGTGAATTAGAATGGCATGATTAGGGGTGTATGGACTTTTGTGCTATATGATGAACCCTAGACTGTTGTATGATATTATTGACTTGCCCTAATCGATATGGACCTTGTTTATGTCGATGATTGCATACATGTTGCCATTTGTGGCTTAACTGTTGATATGACTTGATGGTTGTTCGATAAGGTGTTGTGACATGATGTGATATTGTGGTTGTATTTGGATTCACAAGTGGGGGAAATAAACTCCCCAGGGTGATATTATGATGTTTTAAGGAGGATGACTTGCACGAGGGTTCATCCCGAGGAAGTGCAATTATACGACTCCTAGTTTACCTATGTTGAGCCAATTATGGTCGGGTCAAGTACATGTGCAAGTAACGAATTATTATTAAACAAGATGAGATATGTATCATGTATAAGATTACCAAATAAGAGTAATTTGGTCTCACGGTCAACTACATAGTAATTAGGGCTCCTTTCTATTACTCTATTATGATATGTATGATAGTCACACCTCTCATGTGGTGGTGACTGAAGATTTCTTACGAGATATGACCACACCCTGAGCGGTGTCGGGGTATCACTACACCCATAGTGGTGTGGGGTATGTATGACCACATCCGACGGGATGTTGGGGTATGTATGACTACATCCGACGGGATGTGGGGTATGTTTCCCGGGAGAGTTATTAACATGGGAGTAGCCAGGCGCCTATGATTAAAACATGATAAGATGCATATGCATAAGTCAAGGTGGTTGAGTCTTTTGCCTATTGGGTCTGATCCTAGTGCTTTGTCTTGATTGTTAGATGTATGATAGGGGTATGCTCTGTTATGAACTCACGATGCTATGATTATCTCACTCAGCTATGAGCTGACCCTCTTTTATTCTTCTTCTCTGCTTATGCTATGTGTAAGCAGATCATCAGCCACAGCAGTAGATAAGTGTTAGGTGGGAGAGGAGCTAGAGTTGAAGCCAGGATGAGGTATGGTCTTCAACTATTCTGTGCTTGGACGACTACTCGGGATTTTGGCCAGTGATCCACACCTTTTTGTAAAAATGTTTTGAGAACGTTTTTCATGTGCATACTAGCAGCTGATGTAGTGTAAGATATCCACAGGTGTGGAAAGTTGATGATATGTGTATATGTTGTGTAACTATGTAAGTTGTGACGATTATGGTATGTATAAGTATGGTATGCAGTTGTGGAGTATGAAAAGTGTGACTATGGCCAAGAAAAGCCAATGCATATGGTTGTGAGTATATATGATTGTGATGAATTATTTTGCAGAATAAGTTGCAAGAACTGTTAGCCCATTACGCGAGTAATTCATGTCGAAATTTTATTTGGGTAAATTTTGGTAATTAATGTAACACCCAAGATTATTTCCGCTGCAATTGTATGAACAATATGATTAGGTAATACGTATAGGGTAGGGTGTTACAGTTTGGTATCAGAGCCCGGTTCCCTCTTTTTGCTGGTATGGCGTACTATACCCTATGGAAGATTAAACACTCCTAAGGAGGGGAGTACCTCATAATGACTTAAACTGGGAATTGAGTTTGACATGATTATGTGTATTGGTATGTTGGATGAAATAATCTACATCATGATTTTCAAAATTGAGTTTTGAACTTCTATGTTTTCAAGTAATTATCTTGGGGAAATTTTTGTTTTAACCAAGTGAGAGAGTGGGTGAAAAATGAATTTTGTGTGGATCAATCTAAGGCCAATATTTCCTTGTAGCTCGCACGGAAGTTGTCATAATGTTCCTACTGACCAGTCGAGAGGAGTGGGGGCGGTTGATGCAAGACCGCCAGTATTAGACTATGCAAAGATGAAGAGTTTGGGTGGTAGGGACTTCAAGGGAGATGTGAGCCCAGATGCTGTAGTAGAGTGGTTGAGAGAGATGGAAGATGTGTTTGAGTATCTTTATGCGACCCAAGAGGAAAAAGTACAATATGTTTTTTTTCCTAAAGGGGTACGCGAGGAGCTGGTGGTCCTCAGTCTCTAGAGTTAATGGTGAACGAGCTCAGTTCACCTGGGAGGAATTCTTGAAAGCCTTTAAGACAGAGTTTCTTCACGAAGCTTTTATCAGGGCACAGAATAATGAATTCGCCAACCTTAAGCAGGAGAACATGACAGTGACTGAGTATACCATCAAGTTTGTTCGACTACTCTACTTTGAAGATGGGTTAGTGGATACTGAGCATAAGAAGAAGATGAGATACTTACATGGTCTGCGCCTAGGGTTGAAAGAAAAGATTCACAGGGTTGATAAAGAGAGTATGGCCACTATCAAGGAGGCAGCACTTAAGTATGAAGCGTATGAAGTTGAGGGTAGAGAGGAACACAAGGCCAAAGAAGAGGAGAAGAAGAGGAAGTTTGGAGTGAGTTATTCTGGACCTCGTTACCCATCCAAGAGAGGTCCCAGCGGTTTTGGGAGAACACCGAGTCAATCTATATCAAGAACATCATACAAGGCACCAGTTTCCTCAGCTACACCGGCTCCAGTTTGTCAAGTTTGTCAGAAGAGACACTTTGGAGAGTGTTGGAGGTTTTCTGGAGTATGCTTTCAATGCGGCCAGCCGGGTCACATCATGAGGAACTGTCCTTATAGGGGAGGAGGAAGACCTACTCAGTCCGAACCTTCAGTGCACTTTAGTAGAGCCCCAGCCAGAGGTGGTTACCAGGGAGACCGTAGTGGATTTCAGAGTGGTCGTGGTGGTTCACAGGGTGGTAGAGGTGGTGGTCGAAATCAGCCATCAGGAAGTGGTACGCAGGGTACCAGTGCACAGGGAGCACTGAGGGTTTATGCAATGACTCGAGGTGAGGCAGAAGTGGCACCAGAAGTTGTGACTGGTATGCTTTCTATCCTTGGCAAGCAATTATATGCTTTGATCGATACTGGTTCCTCGCAATCATTCATGTCATATACGTTTGCACATAGACTACGCTTAGTCCCAGATAAGCTAGGTTATACCTTATGTGTTAAAACACCTGTGGGAGATACCTTGAAGGTAGACTCAGCTATTAGAAGTTCCTTCATTTGTGTGGAAGGAGCTTTCCTAGCAGCAGATTTAATTCTGCTACCTTTTGATGAATTTGATGTCATCCTTGGGATGGACTTTCTAGCAACACATGGAGCTCTTGTGGATTGTCAAAAGAAAGAAGTGTTATTCAACACACCAGAAAAATGTCTTGTTGTATTCTGAGGTATTAAGAAAAAGGAGACTCATGGTTTTCTTTCTGCCTTGGAAGCTTTTCGATTAGTGAATGAAGGTTGTGAAGCCTTTATTGCTCAAGTTACTGTTGTAAATGATAAGAAGGTTGAGGAAGTAGAGGTGGTAAGGGAGTTTCCTGATGTATTCCCCGAAGAACTTCACGGCCTTCCACCAGAAAGGGAAGTAGAGTTTGATATTGAATTGGTACCTGGCACAACACCAATTTCAGTGGCACCATATAGAATGGCACCAATTGAGCTGAAGGAGCTTAAAGAACAATTGTAAGAATTGCTAGACAAGGGGTTTATTCGACCTAGCATCTCATCTTGGGGTGCACCGGTTTTGTTTGTCATGAAGAAAGATGGCTCCATGAGAATGTGCATTGACTATCGGAGGTTGAATAAGGCGACAGTGAAGAATCGTTATCCCCTTCCAAGAATAGATGATTTGTTTGATCAATTGCAGGGTGCATCAGTCTTTTCTAAGATTGATTTGAGGTCTGGATTCAATCAACTGAAAGTGGCAGATGGAGCGACCTCAAAGACAGCTTTTAGAACAAGATATGGGCATTATGAGTTCCTGGTAATGCCTTTTGGACTCACTAATGCACCAGCGGTATTTATGGCTCTTATGAACAGAGTTTTCCATGAATATCTTGATTGTGATTGTGTTCATAGATGATATTATCATCTATTCTAAAAGCGAGGAGGAGCACAAAACTCACCTTAGAATTGTGTTGCAAATTCTAAGGGAGAAACAATTATATGCAAAATTCTCAAAATGTGAGTTTTGGCTGAAGGAGGTAATATTTCTGGGACATGTAATTTCTGGAAGAGGTGTCGAGGTGGATCCGAAGAAGGTGGAAGCAGTGGCGAGTTGGGCTCCACCAAAAGATGTGTCAGAGTTGAGAAGTTTTCTTGGCATGGCGGGTTACTATCGGCGGTTCGTAGAAGGATTTTCTAAAATTGCTGCACCATTGACTAAACTGTTGAGGAAGAATACCAAGTATGTTTGGGATGAATCATGTCAAAAGAGTTTTGATGAACTGAAGAAGAAATTGACCACAACACCAGTACTGGCTTTACCTTCAAACCATGGAGAGTTCGTGGTGTATAGTGATGCCTCGTATCAAGGATTGGGTTGTGTGTTAATGCAAGATGGAAGAGTTATTGCATATGCCTCTATGCAATTGCGTCCTCGTGAAGTAAATTATCCCACTCATGATTTGGATTTGGCAGCGGCGGTATTTGCTCTCAAGATTTGGCGACATTATTTGTATTGTGAGACTTTTAAAATCCTCACTGATCATAAAAGCCTGAAGTATATTATGGACAGAAGGATTTAAATAGTCGCCAGAGGAGATGGATTGAACTTCTAAAAGATTATGATTGTACAATTGATTACCATCCAGGTAAAGCTAATGTAGTTGTTGATGCCCTAAGAAGAAAGGGGAAGAAGTATATAAATGATCTAGTTGATTTGAGGGCAATGAATGTGGATTTGGAAGTGGGTGGTGTAACATGGTTATTAGCTCGGTTGAACATTCGACCTTTGTTGCATGACAAAATTCGTGAGAAGCAGAAGGAGGACCCAGAGTTGGCAAAAATCATTCAAGACATCAAGGAAGGAAAAGAAAGCCCATTTGAAATAGTAGATGGCATGTTGAAGATGAATGGAAGAGCATGTGTTCCTAATGTTGATAACTTGAGGAAAGAGATCCTAGATGAAGCTCATTCTTCTGCTTATGCTATGCACCCAGGAGCAACTAAAATGTATCACACGATCAAACCATCTTTTTGGTGGCGTGGGATGAAAAAGGAAGCGGCTGAACATGTTTTCACATGTCTGGTATGTCAGAAAGTTAAGGCAGAACATCAAGCTCCTGTGGGAAAACTTCAACCACTTCCAATTCCAGAATGAAGGAAAGAATCACAATGGATTTTGTATATGGTCTCCCATCATCAAGGGGAAAAGATGCGGTATGGGTTATTGTGGAACGACTGACCAAATCGGCTCACTTGTTACCCATTAGATGGAAACCATCACTGGAGACTTTGTTTCAACTATATATTAAGGAGATCGTCAGATTGGTGTGCCAATTTCTATTGTCTCTGATCGAGACCCGAGCTTCACATCTGGGTTTTGGCAAAGTTTACATGATGCCCTGGGAACTAAACTGCATTTTACTTCAGCTTATCATCCTCAAACAGATGGCAGAGTGAACGAACCATCCCAACTTTGAAGGAATTACTTCGATCATGTGTAATGCAATGGGATGAATCATGGATTGACCATTTGCCCCTGATTGAGTTTGCTTACAACAATCAGTACCATAGTAGTTTGGGTGTTCCACCATATGAAGCACTTTATGGGAGGAAGTGTAGAACACCATTATGTTGGGATGTAGAAGGAGCAAGGCAAATCTCAGGGCCAGAGATAGTTCAGATCACAGTTGACAAGGTCAAAGAAATCAGGGAGCGTTTGAGGGTGGCTCAAGATCGACATAAAGTTTATGTTGACACAAATAGGCGTGACGTTAATTTCGAAGTGGGTGAGAAAGTATTTCTCAAAGTTTCATGGAGGGGAGAATTGTAACATCCCGTTCCGGCTAAACCCATATTTCGATCGCTAGAAAATTTCACGATTTAAAATCGAGTGTTTTGATAGTATTTCGACGAAAATCGGATTATCGCCATATATATATATATATATATATATATATATAATTGCAGTAGGCGGTCACAGACCACCTATATATATACCATCCCCTGTCATTTCTTCCCCATCATCTTCTTCCTTTTTATTTAACGAGAGCAACAGACCGAGAAGAGGGCGCTCAGGGCTTGCGAGAGGAAATTTCCAGAGCTCAATTTTTGAGCGATAAAAATCCCCTAAGTAATGCCTAATTCATCTATACATTGTGATTTATCGATTTAGAGTTTTAAAATGAGTTTTTGGTTCAGGAATTTCTTGAATTCCCGTTAAGCCAAATTAGGGTTTTGGAGTATCCGGAAGTCGGATTGAGCCCAAATTTCATATACGAGCTTCCTGCAACGAGGTAATCAATCCTCTAGTTCTAATCCATGAATTTCGGCTATTATTTAGGTCAGAGCCGGGATCGCTGAATTTAGTTCCAGCCAGGGTTTGATGTGTTTTTATCGAGAATTTGACCCGGAGCCTAGAACTAACATTGACGGCGATACTGCAGGGGATATTAGGACAGTCTCGGATTTTAATTCAGGGTTCCTTGGTGAAATTGGCGTTTTAGTACGGGAAGCTTAAATCGGTGTTTGAACGACCAGAACTGGTGAGGGATTAGCACGGCATACCGGGTTTGTCGTATCACGATAATTATATTGATGCTTAGAATTGACCTAAGTGAACTAGAATGGCATGATTAGGGGTGTATGAACTTTTGTGCTATATGATGAACCCTAGACTGTTGTATGATATTATTGACTTTCCCTAATCGATATGGACCTTGTTTATGTCGATGATTGCATACATGTTGCCATTTGTGGCTTAACCGTTGATATGACTTCATGGTTGTTCGATCAGGTGTTTTGACATGATGTGATATTGTGGTTGTTTTTGGATTCACAAGTGGGGGAAATAAACTTCCCAGGGTGATATTATGATGTTTAAGGAGGATGACTTGCATGAGGGTTTATCTCGAGGAAGTGCAATTATACGACTCCAGTTTTACATATGTTGAGCCAAGTATGGCCAGGTCAAGTAGATGTGCAATTAACGAATTTCGATTAAGCAAGATGAGATATGGATCATGTATAAGGAAACCAAGTAAGAGTACTTTGGTCTCATGGTCAATTACATAGTAATTAGGGCTCCCCATGCTATTACTCCGTTATGATATGTTATGTCACACCGCTGATGTGGTGTTGACCGTTGATTCTTCATGAGATATGACCACACCCAGAGTGGTGTTGAGTCCGATATGACCACACCCAGAGTGGTGTCAGATCCGATATGACTACACCGGCAGTGGTGGGTCTGATATGACCACATCCACGAGATGTTTGGTCCGTATTCCCGGGAGAGTTATTAGCATGGGGGTAGCCAAGCGCCTATAAGTAAATCATGATAAGACGCATATGCATAAGTCAATGTGGTTGAGTCTTTTGCCCATTGGGATATGAGAATGGCTGAGGTCCGATCCTAGTTTTTTGGCTTGATTGCTAGATGTATGGTAGAGGTATGCTTTGTTATGAACTCACAATGCAATGATTATCTCACTCAGCTATGAGCTGACCCTCTTTATCTTTTTTCTCTGCTTATGCCATGTGTAAGCAGATCATCATCATCAGCAATAGCAGTAGATAGGTGTATAGGTGTGAGCAGAACGAGGAGTTGAAGGCAGAATGAGGTATGGCCTTCAACTATTTTGTGCTTGGACGACTACTTGGGATTTTGGTCAGTGATCCACACCTTTTTGTAAAAATGTTTTCAGAACATTTTTCATGTGCATACTAGCTTCTGATGTAGTGTGAGATATCCACATGCGTGGAAAGTTGATGATATGTGCATATTTATGTGGTCGTGTAAGTTATGACGACTATGATATGTATTAGTAAGGTATACAGTTGTGGAGTATGAAACTGTGCCTATGGCTATGAAAGCCAATGTATATGGTTGTGAGTATATATGTTTGTTTATGGATGCAGGGATTCAGATAAATTATTTTGCAGGTTTTAGTTACAAGAACTGTTAGCCCATTACATGAGTAATTCATGTTGAAAATTTTATTTGGGTAAATTTTGTAATTAATGTAACACCCGAGATTATTTCCGCTGCAATTGTATGAACAATATGATTAGGTAATACGTATAGGGTAGGGTGTTACAGTTTGGTAACAAAGCTGGTTTGTTTTCTGCATTATGGGTATGTTACTTTCACTCTTGAGGACTGATCACCCTCGAAAGGGGAGGGAGTATTCCATACCTGTACTTGCACTAAACTTTCCAGGATTGGGACCAAAGGTGATGATTTGTTACATAGTCAATTGCATGTGGCAAACATGTTTTTGAGCATTGGAAAGAATCTTGAAAAAGTTATGGTTTAAAAGGTTTTGAAAATTTTATGGAGTTTTTACCTTGTTGTCCAAGTAATGATTTTGGCTGAAATTTTTAATGGGGTGTGGATCAACCTAAGGTCAATGTTTCCTTGTAGCTCGCAAAGAAGTAGTTTTATGTGTCACTACTAACCGATCGAGAAGCATGGTGGCTAGCTATGCAATGCAGTTGGGTTTAGGCTATGCCAACATGATGAGTTGTGATGGTAGATATTTGAATAGAGATATGAATCGGGATGATTTTGTGGTAACCATTTTGTAGGTTGATATAACCTTGTGTTAGTGGCAACCTACCTTGCAGGTTAATAACTTGGTTTAGTGAATTATGTTTTTGAACTTGTTGATGTGCTTATGTTGTGATAACCCATTATAGGTTTTTTAAACCTTATATTGGGAACTTGAGGTGTTATGTGTTTAGTTATGTAATTCAGATCTCCTAACCTAAGAGTCAGGTAATAACCTTATGTATGATCGATCGTGTTAAGGATAAGTAAGCGGACTAAGGGTACAGCTTAAGATTAGATTTTGGGGACGAAATCTTTTATGGAGGGGAGAATTGTAACATCCCGTTCCGGCTACACCCATATTTCGATCGCTAGAAAATTTCACGATTTAAAATCGAGTGTTTTGATAGTATTTCGACGAAAATTGGATTATCGATCGATCTGATAAGTATATGTATTAATTATATATATATACAAAACTCGTATTTCGATCGCTAGAAAGTTCGCGATTTAAAATCGAGCGTTTTGATAGTATTTTGACGAAAATCGGATTATCGATCGATCGAATAAGTATATATATATATTTTGTCGCGTGTCCATTTAATTCACATCATCATCGTCTATTTCCACCGAGAGAAGCAAAAACCAGAGCGACCAGAGCCGCGCACAGGGAACTCCTGGGAAAATTTCACAGCTCAATTCTTGAACCCTAGTGATTCAAAATCCCGTAAGTAATGCCTAATCCATCCTTACATCGTGATTTATCGATTTAGAGCTTTAAGACGATTTTTTGGTTCAGGAATTTCTTTATTTCTCGATAAGCTAAATTAGGGTTTTGGAGTATCCGGAAGCCGGATTGAGCCCAAATTTCATATACGAGCTTCCTGCAGCGAGGTAATCAATCCTATAGTTCTAATCCCTGAATTTCGGCAATTATTTAGGTCGGAGCCGGGATCGCTGAATTTAGCTCCGGCCAGGGTTTGATGTGTTTTTATCAAGAATTTGACTCGGAGCCTAGAACTAATATTGACGGGGATACTGCAGGGGATATTAGGACGGTCTCGAATTTTAATTCGGTGTTCGTTCGTGAAATTGATGTTTTAGTACGGGAGGCTAAAACCGGTGTTTGAACGACCATAACTGGTGAGGGATTAGCACGACATACCGGGTTTGTCGTATCACGATAATTATATTGATGCTTAGAATTGACCTAGGTGAATTAGAATGGCATGATTAGGGGTGTATGGACTTTTGTGATATATGATGAACCCTAGACTATTGTATGATATTATTGACTTGACCTAATCGATATGGAC
Source organism: Linum tenue (assembly GCA_946122785.1). NCBI lineage: Eukaryota > Viridiplantae > Streptophyta > Magnoliopsida > Malpighiales > Linaceae > Linum > Linum tenue. The sequence goes on along the minus strand of CAMGYJ010000009.1, from coordinate 38,692,638 downwards.
CTTGTTAATGTCGATGATTGCATACATGTTGCCATTTGTGGCTTAACTGTTGATATGACTTGATGGTTGTTCGATAAGGTGTTTTGACATGATGTGATATTGTGGTTGTATTTGGATTCACAAGTGGGGAAATAAACTCCCCAGGGTGATTTTATGATGTTTTAAGGAGGATGACTTGCACGAGGGTTCATCCCGAGGAAGTGCAATTATACGACTCCTGGTTTACCTATGTTGAGCCAATTATGGTCAGGTCAAGTACATGTGCAAGTAACGAATTATGATTAAGCAAGATGAGATATGGATCATGTATAAGATTACCAAATAAGAGTGATTTGGTCTCATGGTGTACTACATAGTAATTAGGGCTTCGTATGCTATTACTCTATTATGATATGTATGATAGTCACACCTCTCATGTGGTGGTGACTGAAGATTTCTTACGAGATATGACCACACCCAGAGCGGTGTCGGGGTATCACTACACCCATAGTGGTGTGTGGGGTATGTATGACCACATCCGACGGGATGTTGGGGTATGTATGACTACATCCGACGGGATGTGGGTTATGTTTCCCGGGAGAGTTATTAGCATGGAAGTAGCCAGACGCCTATGATTAAAACATGATAAGATGCATATGCATAAGTAAAGTTGGTTGAGTCTTTTGCCTATTGGGATGTCGGATGGCTGAGGTCTGATTCTGATCCTAGTGCTTTGGCTTGATTGTTAGATGTATGATAGGGGTATGCTCTATTATGAACTCACGATGCTATGATTATCTCACTCAGCTATGAGCTGACCCTCTTTTATTCTTCTTCTCTGCTTATGCTATGTGTAAGCAGATCATCAGCAGCAGCAATAGATAAGTGTTAGGTGGGAGAGGATCTAGAGTTGAAGTCAGGATGAGGTATGGTCTTCAACTATTCTGTGCTTGGACGACTACACGGTATTTTGGCCAGTGATCAACACCTTTTTGTAAAAATGTTTTGAGAACGTTTTTCATGTGCATACTAGTTTCTGATGTAGTGTGAGATATCCACAGGTGTGGAAATTTGATGATATGTGTATATGTTGTGTAATTGTGTAAGTTGTGACGATTATGGTATGTATAAGTATGGTATGCAGTTGTGGAGTATGAAAAGTGTGACTATGGGTAAGAAAAGCCAATGCATATGGTTGTGAGTATATATGTTTGTGATGAATTATTTTGCTGGATAAGTTGCAAGAAATGTTAGCCCATTACGCGAGTAATTCATGCCGAAATTTTATTTGGGTAAATTTTGGTAATTAATGTAACACCCGAGATTATTTCCGCTGCAATTGTATGAAAAATATGATTAGGTAATACGTATAGGGTAGGGTGTTACAAATATGACCGGGAGGAATAGTGAGAAAGCATGTACCTGGATTGCCTTTGGTAGAAACATAAGCAGCGACAGAATAGGAAGGCTGCTATTTGTGAGAAGCCATGGGAGCCATTAATTTGGCATAGTCAGACTTTGTGAGTGTATACTCATCATCGGTGGTTGAGCTAGCTGCATTGGCTTAACCTCGGGCTCTACCAGATTCTGAAGGGATGTTCCTGGAGATGTAATTAGGAGGGAAACCATGTTTATGAAAAAAATTCTCTTCTGTATGGCCTTGTTTCTTGCAGAAGGAGCATTCAATGATTTTGCCAGGAACAACTAGAGGTGCTCTGGTAGTCATGCCAGGCGGGTAGCCATGCTTTTGGTAGCATGTTTCTTCAGTATGGCCATCTCGTTTGCAGAAAATGCAAAAGGGTCTTTTACTAGTAGTGTTTGGACGTCTGTTGGTGCCCTGAACTGCCAGAGCAGTGGCATTAGCTAATGCAAGAGCGACCAACTTACCCTTATGAGTGTCGTACAACTGGCGCTGATGCTGTAACATACGCTGGAAAACCCTATTGATGTTGGGGAGTTCATCACCAAAGAGAACTTGAGAATGGACAACTAAGCCCAATTTGTTTTTGGCAGGCAAGGCATTCAACATTGCCCTGCTCCAGTCGTTGTAGTTGGTGATGGTGAGCTTCTCACCGACAAGAAGATAACCTGGCTGCTCAGAGCCATGAAGGAAGTAAGGATCTTCCATGGGATAGATATTTTGTGTAGTAGGATCTGCTGTGTTTTGTGTGGAAGCAACAGGGTTTGGGGTGGCTGGATTGGTAGCCATTATAGTGACGGCGACTAGGGTTTAGGCTCTGATACCATAACAAAGGATTGGAACATATTGAAACCCTAAACTTGGTTCATTCTCATTCATCTCATGCCTTATATAGGCAGCTCAAACACAAGCAGACAACAAAGCTTTTACATGGTTTGTCCCTTAGCTTGGAACGGAAACAAGCTCTGACTTGAGGAAAAAGAAAGTGGAAAAACAATACAGAGTGAAACGACACCGTCGTGGGAAAAGAAAACGATTGAGCCAAAACGATGTCGGATTCTCCTTCTTCTTCAAGAATTGGGGACGACCGTTGGAATTGAAGGTTTTAGGGATTTAACTCCTGTTACCCCCCACCCCAACCCCCCCCCCCCCCCCTTCAATTTTGGTGATAGTTCAACTGCCATTATACGATCATTATTCACTACTAGAACAAGTTTGGTGATAGCTCAAGAGAACCCATTCTAACATAAGCATGAAACTATGTGAGCTTGCAGTGAAATGGTTAAGTAACTCTAGACTTTGCTAGTCATACAAACAGTCTTCGTGTTCTTTTGTTCAGAGGTGTGAACTTGGGGATTCATGATAAAATCAATGGAATTAAAAGCCTATCATGTGTTCTAGTTGCTTGGTAGTCATAGAATATCATGATCAATTACCATTACTGTCTTCCCGTCATTAATCATAACTTCTTTGAATGTGCGAGGTGTGTTTTCATGTTTTGCCAATACTCCAGTGGCATAGAGAGTAAGGACCTGAATTCGGTGTTGGAAGGTAGACTAGATCATTTAACTGTATCATAGTTTACGAGCCTAATGAAATAGTGATTCTTTATTGTTCTTTGCTTCAGTTCCCTAAATTCATGGCTACATTGACCTGCAAATCTGTTGTTGTTAGGAGCAGACATGAGCAACTATGTTGCCAGGTCTGGCCCTTATCCATGTCTTACTCTTCTTCATGTCTTTGTTTTCTAGTGTTGGAGATCCTTAAGAGATAAGGGTTGGATTATTGATGGTAAACAACTGAATGATAGACTATTGGAAACTATAAGAGGATGCATTTTGTAGTGATTGCATTTTGTTCATCTTAAGTTGGTTATAGATGCAATTATATGAAATGGTGAGGTTATTCTTAGTGATGACATTAGACATTATGTAATTATGATTTTTTTATGAATAATTTGTTATATATGAGATATGACATTGTACATTGTCATACTATCATTCAATTTATTTCTTTCAATGGTGCATTGTAATGACCAAAATCACTCGGATAAAATTGGTCATATGGAATTATTTATTTGGTCGGCTTGTATGTTTTCAGCAACCAATTTTTATGGTTGTTTAACACTTTCATAATTAAAATAATTAGTCGCAAAAGTTGATATGATTGGTCGACATATGTATTTTTTACGACCAAATTTTAAGGTTGACTTATAATTCCATAACTAAAAGAATATTGGTTGCCCAAATAGTTTTAATTGGTTGAGGTACATGTTTTTCACGACCAAATATCAAGGTTGTTTTCCATTTTTATAACAAAATTAATTAGTCGCTTGAAATGATACAATTGGTCAGCATATGTATTTTTCACGACCAAAATAATTTGTTATATATGAGATATGACATGTATAATGTCATACTATCATTCAATTTATTTCTTTCAATGGTGCATTGTAATAACCAAAATCACTCTGACAAAATTGGTCATGGAATTATTTATTTGGTCGGCTTTTATGTTTTCAGCAACCAATTTTAATGTTTGTGCAACACTTTCATAATTAAAATAATTTGTCGCAAAAAATGACATAATTGGTCGACATATGTATTTTTTACGGCCAAATTTTAAGGTTGACTTAAAATTCCATAACTAAAAGATTGATTGCCCAAATGGTGTTGATTGGTTGAGGTACATGTTTTTCACGACCATATATCAAGGTTGTTTTACATTTTTATAACAAAATTAATTAATCATTTGAAATGATATAATTGGTCGGCAAATGTATTTTTCACGATCAAATCTTATGGTTGTATTAAACTTTTAAAACCAAAGAATTGGTCGTGTAATGATATTATTGGTTACTATTAGTCCGGATTGGATCCGGTCCTTAAGCCTTATTGTTTAAGGAGGTTCTTAAACCATTTTTATTGGCTGATACTATATTAGGTAGTTAATAGGGGTTAGTAGTTAATAGTTAGTTGGAATAAATAAGATATTATGAAAATATAATTAATATCACTCATTAATGATTCTCTTTCTCTCTCCCCCTTGATCTTCTCCATAACCCTCTCTCTCCACTATAATTAAAAGGAAATTCGAAATTAATTTAATTAAATATTATTATTTAATATTTAATAAATTAGAATTAATAAATTTTATTTTTTAAATTGAAAATTAAAAATATATGCTCTCTCACGAAGCAACTTGCAATATAGTATTAACATTATCAACATTTATGAAATGAATCGTTATTATTATACCTCATCATTATTAACGACTTCAATATACTTATCAATTCCGTACAATTACATTATTAACAATTTGGGATCAATTGTTACTGTTTTATAGTTTCGTCATCAACGCCTATGAATGAATCATTAAAGTTATGTAACATGGTCATTAACAGTTTGAATAACAATATAATTGATTTACAACATCTTTAGTACTAATGATTCACATTTTCACATCATGTTTATAACTATCTAGTCATGCCTCTTCCAATGATTTGTAATGACATTATTAACGTTTTATGATCAATTAATATTGCTTTACATTATCATTCTCAATAATAGTAAAACACAATATTGATTTTCAACATTTTGGGTACTTGTGACATAGTGCACCTGTGTGATTCAGTCAAACATACATTGTCCAAAAAAATATTAGCTCAAGCAAACCAACATTCACACCTCAACAGCCAACTTTTAATAACAATCCAATAAATCATTGATAACAAAAAGTATTTCGTTGAAAATAAACACAAAACATCAATGTAAAAAATGTCCGACTTCAACATAATAAATGACATCAAAATTTTAATAAATATATTAAAACCCATTAATATTGAATGATCAAGTCACTGATAAGGAAATAAATTTTTGTAATAAAAAATATTAATAATATTTAGATCTAATGTTTAATGTCAAATAGCACTAAAAACGCATTAATAAGTAACATGTGTTTAATGGATTATGCATCCAAAAACTTTGATAATGATAGCAACTAATGATTTTTAAGTACCTTATTAGTTATTATTAATATCTTATTTTTCAAACATTGATAATGTTTATACACACCTATTAATAATGACACCAACTATGTTACTAACTTAGACTGAAAGATTAATAATCATAGTTATATCATTAAACGTAAATTCACTTTTGCTAATGTCATAAACAAACGAATACCTAACAAGTATGCTTCTTGGTAATGACATTTGACAAAGTTTCAAACATAAACGAAAACATATTAATAATTCAAATCACTAAACATAAGCAATCTTACAAATGAAATAAATTTTTGCTAATGGTTGTATTGTGCTTGAAAAAAAAACATTCATAGTAGCACTTCAAATGATTATAAATCATTGCGAACCAAATTGATAATACGATGTAATAGTAAATAAACTTCAAGTACCAACAAATTGAAAACACAATTTCACTTTTGCTAATGTTACAAACAAAATATAACATAAAAAGTTAATAATGTCATATAAAATTATTAAAAAACTTGTCGAACAACATTAATAATAACACAAATGAATACCTAACAACGAAAAATCCCAAACCCATGCAACGAAAAGCCCTAATGATGATTCAATTTATAAATATTGATTATGTCATTATAAAATGTTAATACTTAATACTAATCGGAAGTTGCCAAGATGTGAGAGAGGCGTATATTTTATATTTCAATTTCCATTTTAGAAAAAGAAAACTTTTAAATTCGGATTTTATTAAATATTAAATAAAATTAATTTCATATTTCTTTTTAATTATAATGCAGAGAGAGGATTATGAAGAAAATCATGGGAGGAGAGAGAAAGAGAATCATTAATTAATTATATTAATTATATTTGCATAACCCCATTTATCCTTAACTACCTATTAACTACTAACCCTTTTTAACTACCTAATCCACTATCAGCCAATAGGAAGGCTTTAAGATTCTCCTTAAGAAATGAGGCTTAAGGACTTGAACTCAAGCCCTATTAGTCACAAAAAAATGGTTGTCATTAGTATTTATGGAGATAAATCACCTATATTTCTCAACCAATAGTATGGACTATGACAACCAAATTAAAATAGTCATGAAAAGTTAAGATTTTTAGTATTGGCTAAATTGGTTGCGATAGCTAGCCTTTTCGCTACCAATTAATTTGTTGGTTGCATTAGGAATTCGTAACGCGCCAATAGTGACCAATTTAGCTGCGAATTCTTTTTGGTTACGAAAAAGTATTAATAACCAATTTTTGGCTTTTAGGGACCAATAGCTTTGGTGCAAAATGTAATTTTACTTTTTCTTGTAATGTCACCAGCGAGGTCTTCACTGACGTGTGGCTGTTGCGGTGGGGAGGTAAGAGATTTTGCGATGTTGATTTGATCAATGCACCTTTGACTTCTAACCAAGAACAACCGTTATTCGGTTCACCACCTCTCCAAACTACGTTCGAACGAGGGTGTTTTTCGAACAACGACGAAACAAGGAGGATCTAAATTGCGTTACCTCTACTCCTATGGAGGTACCTCTGGAGAGCTCCGCGACTACGACTCTGCAAAGGAGATCTTCGATAGAGATGTTCTACAAAACTAGAGAGAAAAAATATAGATTCTGCGACGGGGCAGTTTGAGATTTGATTTTTCCGTCTCGAGTTCTCTCTCTTCCCGATGTTTATACCCCAATCTTCTGCCCGTAGTCGTAGTAACTGCCTTCGGCCCTTTGTCTCTCACGTTCTTCAGTCCTGTCAACTGTGCGGGTAACTTCCACCATGTTGTGTAACTCCCACAAGTGCGAAACCGCTTGGACACGAGGGAACTTGGCCAAAACGACACTGAGCCAAAATCCACAATTCTCCACCACGGTTAGATTCTCCATTTAAGCTTGTCACAAACACTTATGTTGGGATCAAGTCATTCGTAATCTTTCCGAAATTCTTTAGCATCCTTGTTTGAATCACATTTACCGCGGCGCCATTGTCGAGTAATACTCTCGACACGGGTACGTCATCGAGTGTGGCCTTTGTGTAGATAGGCCTCAAATGACGTAGCATCTTTGGCTCGGGTTCGTTGAAAACAACGACACTGTTTGGTTCTTCATCAATGGACCCTTCGTCCACAACTTTTCCTTTCGCTTCTGCAGCTTGGATAGATTTCTCCAACTTGTCGAACTCCGATCCCCAAGTGATGTTCTGTAGTGGCACACTTGATCACTCTTTTGGGCCTTGGTACAACACGTAATAAGGATATCTCCCTCCATCTTCGTCTAGTATCCCAACAACCTTATGGCCTGCTTTGTACAACTCTATCAGGATCCGCTACGAACTCTTTTTCTGCCTCGTCGACTCTACTTCCAAATCGATTTGGCCACCAGTGCGAGCCATCAACTGGAAAGTCTGCAGACCCACGACTAACTCAGCTGCGGCTGGCTCTTCATTCTCCTCGTTCAAAGTCAGTTGAGTGAATCCGCTCACCAACTCGATAACGTTGGCATCTTGCAAAGCTTCGTCAATCTCTTCAACTTCTATCACAACCTCGCCATCTTCTCCCCGATTTTGCATGTCAATATGGATAATCAATGGCAAGATGTAGTTATTCACCACCACTGACTGGGGGTAAACTACCAAACTGGATCGATATGGGTGTCGCCTGGTCGTCATCCTTGTCGTCCTTGTCCTTTCGATCAAACTTGGACTTCAGGTGATCCAACTCCAGCATCTCTTCTTCGATGAAGGAATCATCCAAATCGGCATCGCCCACGGTTCCCTGATCATTCCCTTCTAGCTTGTTCTCTGTAGCTTTGTATGCACCAGGTACAGTCACTCTCAGAACCGTGGCAGAGTTGTCCACGCTAACATTTTCTTGAAAGTTTGCTATCCTTCTTCCTTGAGCATTCTTGCGGAGGTACCTTCGATACTGCTTCCTTGTCATCCCGTCAACCTCGATTGGCTGCTGACGATGGACGTCGTAAGTGTGCCAACTGCCACGTGGCACATTTGTAATCCGGAAAGTTCTAATAGGTGACGAACTCCTCAAAGGTTGGGAAAGTCCGAAAGGTACACTTTTGAAAGGTGGGGCACTTTGAGCAACCCACTGCATACGTTGCCCTCTTCTCCATGCAGGTGCATGTACCCCTTCAACACCGCGTTCATATGAAGGGTACCTCGGCTTGTACTGTCGTGGTCCCGATCTTTGGTGGACCGACTGGCTCGACCTTGCTCCCCCAATGTTCAGCTTTCTGCGACACTGGGCACACAACTTATCCTCCTCAGTTGGATCTAAGTGTGGCCCCACTTGCACTTGGGAGGATGAAGCACCCTGGGCCACATCGAAACTACCACTCGGTGGTGGCGCTGTATCCAGCACCAGCTTGAAACACGACAGGTTGATCTTAGAGACGTCGGGATTGACCATGTTGATGCCGACAATGTTTGGGAAAGGGTCTGTGTCGACAATCATGGCCTCATTACTCGGATCTGGGAACTTGAAACGACCTTTCTCAATTGCGTCCTGCACAACATTGCGAAACACAACACACATGTTAGTTGAATGAGACGCACTGTTATGCCACTTACAGTATCATTTCCCTTTTACTTTTTCAGCTGGCGGGATAGTATGCCCTCCAGTTAATTTAATTTGACCGTCTTTATAAATTTGGTCGAAAATCAAATCTAATTTTGAAACATCAAAGGAATATTTTCTAGGTTGAATTGGAGCACGATTGAGCTTTCCACCATTTGGGTCCCTGTCGCCCTTGGCTAGAGAAGCACAAACGTATGGCTTCCCTTGCACAATCTCAGCCAGATCAACCTCGACCTCGTCAGCATCGCGGCCGACGTGATTCACACCATAGTTTTCAAATTTTGGAAAATATTGTCCTCGAGATCCGCTTATCTTATGTTCTTCTTCATGGAGAAGAGACTCATATCTAACAACGCAGGACATCAATTGAAACAAATCAGAAAACTCCCTATCTTGAAACTTTTTACGAAGTTCAAAATTCAATCCACCTTGGGCAAGTTTAAAAAACTCGTGCTCTGTCAAGTTCACAAAGCAACGATTTCTTACATTTTTAAAATTAGTTAAGAAGTGTTCCACCGTTTCTCCTGGCTGCTGGCGCAATCACGCCAAGTATGCCATTGTCACTTCTGGCTCAGAACGGTAGAACTGAGCATGGAACATTTGTTCCATTTGCTGCCATGTTTGAACCGAGTTCGATGGCAAGTTGACGTACCACGCAAATGCGGGACCGGTCAACGAGTTGCCAAACAAAAGTAATTGAAAGTGATGAAATCAGGTACACGAAAACCACGTGGGAATGGGTAGTACCTATCAACCCAATTCGGATGTGGTTTTCAGTATACCGGCAGCATCGCTGGTCTAATCCCTAAATCAAACTAATCCGCCAGCATTTGCGCTACCTGATATCAGATGACGTTCACATCCTTCCCCCCCCCCCCCCCGAGGTGCCCCCCTTGTGGTACAAATCCACCAGGATCCATGCCATGCACATTTGAGGAGGCACATTTTGCGGGTAGCCGCGTGATGATTATTGATCGTTCCTCCACCAACAGCATCGCTCATCGGAGCCATGTAGGGTCTGGCCTCCGGGATATTTTGTGGACCCCCACCGTGAAAAGGCGGTGGTTCAACGTGAGTGTTAGCAGCAGTGCTAGTCTCGCCAAGATTCACTCGCGGAGTTGGTGGGTAGGAGTGACGGGCGGTGTGTACAAAGGGCAGGGACGTAGTCAACGCGATGTCGGCGGAAATCCCTGTCTCGGCGGACTAATTCGAGCGCTATTGTTTGGAAAACCAGTTTAGTTGTTTAAATTATTTTCACCGTTTAGCGACAAATCCCTAGTTTGCATTACTGGTCTACCCAAAAGCTCCATAATTTCATTCATATCACGTAGATTTTTATCCACAAAAATATCAAACTCATGTACGTTTTTAGTCACAACTTCAAAGAGTTGGTCTAAATGCCTATCAACACGAGACTCAAGAGAATTATGTCGTGCAGTTAAAGCGTCAAAACGATGATTTACCTCGCCTTTGAAGCTTGCAAACTCGCCCTTGAAGGCTGCAAACTCATTGTAGAGGCTAGCAAACATGTGACGGTTCTCCTCCATTAAATGGTGGATTGACAAATCCTCAGTCGGTTCAGCTGTGGATGGTGGAATCTCATACCCGCCGATGTCTTCAGCACCGATTCCTTGGCCACCTTCAATGCTGGCCACCTGTTCGAGGCGTCACGAACGCACGAGTCCCACAAGGTGTGCCAATTTGTTTCGATGGCGAAACTCGTGTGTTTAATACGCTCTATTTTCAAGGAAACACAAAACAAAAAATCAATAAGAATCAAAATGATCGTCAAATATCCGCAGCCGAGCTTCGGGCGATGTTGATTTGATCGATGCACCTTTGACTTCTAACCAAAGAACAACCGTTATTCGGTTCACCGCCTCTCCTAACTACATTCGAACGAGGGTGTTCGACGAACAACGAGGAAACAAGGAGGCTCTAAATTACGTTACCTCTACTCCTAAGGAGGTTCCTCTTGAGAGCTCCGCGACTACGACTAATATAACTACGACTCTGGAAAGGAGATCTTCGACAGAGTTGTTCTACAAAACTAGAGAGAGAAAAAGATAGATTCTGCGACGAGGCAGTTTGAGATTTGATTTTGCCATCTCGAGCTTCTCTCTCCCCGATGTTTATGTCCCAATCTTCTGCCCGTAATCATAGTAACCGCCTTTGCGCCTTTGTCTCCCACGTTCTTTATTCCTATCAGCTGTGGAGGTAACTTCCTCCTTGTTGCGTAACTCTCACAAGTGCGAAACCGCTTGGACACGCGGGAACTTGGCAAAAACAACATTGAGCCAAAATCCATAATTCTCCACCACGGTTCGATCCTCCAAACAACCCTGTCCACATAATAAACAACGACATCGAGTCTGCGGCATCGTCAAACACACGCCATCGCTGAACTCTCGCCACTGCGACGTTATTTTAAGCTAAACAACGTCGCTTCCTATCCTCCCAGTGTCGTTGGATCTTTGCAACACCATTGGGCTTATCTCACAATGTTGTACTCCACGAAACAATGTTGTTTTCTACACTGCGACATCATTTTAAACTTGGACTTGGCCGCCCGCCCCTGCCAAAATCCTACTCACTGTGGTATTGTTTTTAATTTAACGATGTCGCTTAGCAATACCGCGGCGTTGTGGACACCTCTTGCGGTGTCGTTCTCAAATAAACGACACCGTCCAAGATAATCACAAAATATTAATTAAACCGGTGATATTTCGAGTTGGGCTTGGCGGCCTTTGCACCAAGCAGATGTGGTTTTTAACTAAAAGACATCTCTTACCAAGGCTTTTCGCGGTATAGTTTTTTAGCCAAACAATACTGTTTCCCAGTCTCGCGATGTCGTTGAGCTTTGAGTTCCGCAACACTGTTTTATCTCTTCATGACTACAAACGGTGTCGTTTCTTTCCTCCTCCGACAAGGAATAAAAGAAATACACCCCTTTTCCAACAGCAACACAACTCTTGCGGCACTCATACATTGTTTTCTAGTAAACAATGTCGTTTCAAGTACTGCGTTGCCGTTGAACTTCCTTGCGGTGTTGTTTTCCTCCCCAAACAGCTCTGTTTGCTTTTTTCCTGAACAACATTGTTTTATACTAAACAATGTCGTTTCTCTAGTACAACGGTACTGTTGGGCTTACTCGCGATATCGTTTTTAATTAAACGACACCGTCCAACATAATAATAAAAAATACCAATTCATTAAACCGCCGAGACTTTGCACTCGTGTTGGGCTTGGCGGATTTTGGACCAAGCACTTACCCGATATGGTTTTTAATTAATCGGCATCGCTTACCAAGGCCTCTCGTGGTATCGTTCTCTAATCTGCGGTGTGCTTTTACACATCCGTGATGACGCTTGTTCTACGCAGTGTCATTTCTCTCCTCTTCCGACAAGGAATAAACAAATAGCATTCCTTTTCCAATAACAACAACAGAAGGACGAGTGAATCCAACAATGTTTTTCCCTAAACAATGTCATTTTAAGTACCGGTGTTGTTGGGCTTCCTCGCGGTGTTGTTTTAACTCTCCGCGATGCCGCTCGACTCCAAACGACACCGTTTTTTGTCATTCGATGTCGAATTAAATGTTGAGACTAATTAATGCGACATTTAGTTTAGGCCAAATTAATTTTAGGTGTCAACAGATGGTTTAGCTATATGGTTGAGCTTTTGAAGTTATAATTGCTGTCGACATTATTAATATATTAATGATGCTTTTGGTACGCTGTCCCGCTCTCTGTTTTGACTTATGCATGAAATTTCGGGAAAAAAAATCCAAAACCACTACTGTTTTAAAAAAAATTACAAAAATACCACTCATTTCCAAGAATTTCCAAATCTACCACTGTTTATTAAAAACTGCTCCACTCAGGGGCGGTTAAAACAGAAACTGCTCACCCAGGCAGCGGTTTACCATGGAACCGCCTGGTAGATAAGCGGTTTGTCTTTTTTGGGGAAAATGCTCTTCCAAGGAGCGGTTTTTATGGTTGCCCTAGCACAAACCGCATCCTTTGGAAGCGGTTATGTGTTGGCATGGTAGAACGCTCCACAGGGAAGCGATTAGGCCTGTTCTTAGCTAGAGGATTGATGATTTCTTCATCTCAAGGACATCACAAGCAACAAGGAGGAAAAATTGACATCACTTCATGGTTATTTCTTCCCTTTTTGTTGTTTTCTCTTGTTTAGCTATGGAATAGCCTACCTACTCACTTGGTTATTGTGAACCCTAGTCTCTCTATGTGTTAGGTTGCAAGAACATGAACCTATTGTGTTGATTGAGTGTTTTATATGTTATTTGAGGTATTATTCATGAATGATTGAGGGTGCTAGCTTAAACTCAATATTGGGTGAAATTAACCTAGAGGGTGGAAATCCCCTCTTGGTCCAATTAGGAGCTAGACTCCTTAGCCACTTGGGTAACCTCCTTTAGGTCAATTTTAGACCAAAATCTCAAAAATTGTAGTAGGGTCATAATTCCACCGGGATAGGTCTCTCCGCCGACCGGATTAAGTTCCGAGGGTTTGGTTTGCAATCCTTAGCCGACTAGTTGAGATGGTTAGGTTCCCTAGCCTATCGTTGTCACCCTTAGCCGAAAGGTTAAGTGAGTTAGCTACCTAACTTGTTGCAACGACTCTCAATTAGCTAACTAAGAGAGAGTTAGGGATCTCCTTGGTTGATCGATAAAGAAGGCTAGACTCTCTAGCTACGAATCACATTTCTTCACCTAACGGTTAAGAGAGCTAGTTCCCCTAGCTTATATTTGTTGATTTTCCTTCATTGATCGACTAAGGGAGTTTGTCCCTAGCTAGTTGAACGACCTAGCGGTGTATGAACATGTACTTCTCACTAGAGCTTTGTTTGTCGCTTCTTAGCACGGGACTAGGGGGAGCAATACCCAGGTAAAGTCCCCTCAAGTAGAATTCTCCTCGATTTACTTTCCTTGTTCATTCACTTTGTAGTTTTCTTAGTTTTTAACCCAAAACCATTTTTCTAGATAACATCTTAAGCGATTGAAGTAGGGGTACATGGAACGGCCCGGGTTGACAATTTAAATACTTGCCCTATACTACATCCAGCTAGAGTTTAAAAACTTGGGATCTTGTCGGGATTAATTCGCAGTGTAGTTCCGTGCGAGTCAGAACCACTTGGAAGAACCGACCCTCCAAAGTAGCCACCCGGAGACCTCACAAACACTTAACCAAATTCCTAGGTTCTTCAAGGTAGTTGAGATTGATTGTGTCAAAGGCCATGGTGGCTTGAATGGTTGACGATTTGGGATCATATCAGCTAGTATTCCCATGAAACACGTGGGTTCAATTATCCTGGGGGAGGGCATGAGCTTGGGTCGTGTTCTTCATGTTACTAAATTTCGTTGTAATTTACACTCTGTCCGTCGTCTGTGTCAAGAACATCGAGTGGCATTAATTTTTATGGGTGAGTTCTGTATAATCCAGGACTTACTCTCCAAGAACATGATTGGGAAGGGGGAGATTCGTGAGGGTCTCTATTACTTGAAGTTATTCGGCTGCAGGAGGGCGCAGGTGAATGTCGCGGCAAAGCATGATGGTGTTTCTGGAAACTTTGGCACGTATGGCTCGGCCACCCTTCATCGGCCAAGTTATCATTACTGAGCCGGACACGCTAAAACACAACACCAAACTGTGACCAAGTGTAATCGCAGTCCGGAAATGCAGTAACAGGCAAGCTATATTTGTCAACCCAGGGTCTAGATCTACTTCCTACTCCGTGTATATTTGTTATCTAGCAAACTAAGTCGATCGATTGTGGTTTTAACTAAAAGCAGTAAGAAAGCAGGAAATGGTTCATTTTTCTAAGCAAGGGAAGAGTCACTCGGGAATGCGTCCCCCTAGCTCCTTAATTAAGTCTCAGTTGTAATTACCCTGGGTTGATTAAACTGCGGAAGATCCGACGGTAGCTTGGAATCTCTTAAGCTGACCAAGCCCTCTCAGGCAGGCTAACCGGCAGGCGACTAACCTTCACCGGGATAGACTGCTGAGGCAATAAGCACAGAACTCCACTACTGGAATTGGGTTCCAGTACAAAGCAGTAGATTGATTAAGTATCGTATAACCAATCTACCACTACCGATTGATGAAGCTCTAACAACCTAATCAGATTCTATCTATCACAGGTTGCAGCAGAAATCAAGAAAAGATGATTAGGCTTTAATTGTCTCAATGAATCATGCATCAATCGATTAAAATCAAACAATATAACAAACCCAAGTCATTACAATCAAGATAACTAACACATGGAACTAGGGTTCTTCATACCCAAGTGAGAGAAGGTTCTACTCCATAGAGAGAGAGAGAGGGAAACAGAATACAAAGCAGTCATACTCACAACAATGTGAGAATCTGCTGGGATGATGATCTTCACTCCAAGGATGATTTCCAAGCTTGATTGATGAAACCCAGCTCCAAAAACCACTCCTTGAGGGTGTTCTTCGCACTTTCTCTCTCTAGGTATTTGTTTTTGCTCCAAAAAGTCAGTTCTCTCACTTTTGGCCCGAAATTGGGTTAAAACCCAGAAATTCCCGACCACACGGCCAGGCCACACTGCCGTGTGGAATCCCCAGCTGCCAGTGTGGCTCTCAAAACACCGCGTTTCGATTAATTGACTTCCAGGCATGCTGCACGGCCAAAACCACACGGCCGTGTGGATTTCCAGGCTGCCCGTGTGAGCTCCCTAGACTTTCCACACGGCCACAAAGGGTCCCCTACACGGCCAGTGTGGCTTCCCCGTGCAAATTGGTGTCACACGGCCAAGTCACACGGCCGTGGGTTAGTATCATAAATGGTCACAAACTTATTCACTTTGTAAAAACGGTCACAATCCTTTAATTTTGCACGTTTCGGTAACAAAGGTTTGAGCAAATAACAAAATAGTAAATCCGTCCAATTCCGTCCAAAACTCCGTTCCAGATCGCCCCGTCAGCATGACACGTTAGTGTAAATAATAATAATAAAATGGCTAATTAACCCACTTAACCCAACAATCCAACCGGCCAGATGAATAGCCCAATCAACCCACTTATGGTGAGGAGAGGGGAGACTGGCGATTCTCCTGTTGTCGGCTCCTTCCGCAGCTGCTCCTCCGCCGCCGTCGATGGCTTCTCGAGCACCGTCATCGTTTGCTGCTTTGGCCTCAGCTTCATGAGTATGTTCGAGCACGAGCTGAAGGAGAACCGCCGCTGCCCGGCGGACCGGGATCCGACCCGATGAGGAGCTACAGCAACACCATCAGGCGGAGGAGGTGGCCGACGGTGCTGTCTTCGGGAAGAATCAGGATCGGAATCCGTCTCCGACTCGTTCGGCATCGATGGCGGAGCAGGACGATGCATGGAGCTGTTGCTTCCTCCGGCGGTGAGCGTGGCGGTTTTGCCCCATTTCAGCGAGACAGGGAAGTTGTGGAGCGACTTCGGTTGTGGTTTCATCGGTGTCGTCGCCATTGAAGAGAAAACGAAACCCTTCCTACAAATTCATATGTCGATATACACTCGTCGTATCCGTACAAAAAAGGCTCTCTACAATCTGGCGTTGTACGCGAACTGATTATGAACAGATGATCGGAAGATGGAGGAGAAGGATAAACCCTAGGGGGGAGAGATGTATCATCGATTTGGGGTAATAGTCCAATTCGGGTCCGAATGGGTAAAGGGTTTAATCTGTCCGGTTGGATTGCCGGGTTAAGTGGATTGATTAGTCATTTTTTATTATTATTTACACTGACGTGTCATGCTGACAAGGCGATCGGGGACGAAATTCTGGACGGAATTGGACGAATTTACTATTTTGTTATTTGCTCAAACTTTTATTACCGAAACGTGCAAAATTAAAGGATTGTGACCATTTTGTACAAAGTGAATAGGTTTGTGACCATTTATGATAACTACCCCACGGCCGTGTGGGTTTTTAGGCGTGCCCGTGTGGCTTGCCCAGCCTCTCGCCAAACTTTCAATCTTCGTCCAATCGACCCCGAACTCGTTCCCAAACCTTCATTCACGTACTAGGACCTGAAATATCACAAACAAGAACAACCTAGCGTGAAATCGGCCTAAAACACGAGAAATAAGACTCAAACGGTACAAGAATGGTGGACAAAAACATGTGTATATATCAAGTCATTAGAGCCATGTTTTTTCTTTTGCTAAGCCCACTAGTGATGTTTGTCATCCTTGTTCACAGGCAAAGCAGACTCGGACCCCATCCCCTTTCTGATTCCTTCGTCGCGCAGGCATCACGAACGCACGGGTCCCACAAGGTGTGCCAATTTGTTTCGATGGTGAAACTCGTGTGTTTAATGCGCTTTGTTTTCAAGGAAACACAAAAAACAAATTTAATAAGAATCAAAATGTTCGTCAAATATCCGCCGCCGAGCTTCGGGCGATGTTGATTTGATTGATGCACCTTTGACTTCTAACCAAAGAACAACCGTTATTCGGTTCACCACCTCTCCAAACTACGTTCGAACGAGGGTGTTCGACGAACAACGAGGAAACAAGGAGGATCTAAATTACGTTACCTCTACTCCTATGGGTGTTCGACGAACTACGACTACGATAACTACGACTCTGCAAAGGAGATCTTCCACAAAGTTGTTCTACAAAACTAGAGAGAGAAAAAGATAGATTCTGCGGCGAGGCAGTTTGAGATTTGATTTTTCCATCTCGAGCTTCTCTCTCTTCCCGATGTTTATATCCCAATCTTCTGCCCGTAATCGTAGTAACCGCCTTTGTCTCCCACGTTCTTTATTCTTGTCAACTGTGCAGGTAACTTCCTCCTTATTGCGTAACTCTCATAAGTGTGAAACAGCTTGGACACGCGGGAACTTGGCAAAAACAACATTGAGCCAAAATCCATAATTCTCCACCACGGTTCGATCCTCCAAACAACCCTGTCCACATAATAAACAACGACATCGAGTCTGCGGCATCGTCAAACACACGCCATCGCTGAACTCTCGCCACTGCGACGTTATTTTAAGCTAAACAACGTCGCTTCCTATCCTCGCAGTGTCGTTGGATCTTTGCAACACCATTGGGCTTATCTCACAATGTTGGACTTGGCCGGCCACCACTGCCAAAATCCTACTCATTGTGGTATTATTTTTAATTAAACGATGTCGCTTAGCAATACCGCGGCGTTGTGGACACCTCTTGCGGTGTCGTTCTCAACTAAACGACACCGTCCAAGATAATCACAAAATATTAATTAATTAAACCGGTGAGATTTCGCGTTGGGCTTGGCGGCCTTTGCACCAAGCATATGTGGTTTTTAACTAAAAGACATCTCTTACCAAGCCTTTTCGCGGTATAGTTTTTTAGCCAAACAATACTGTTTCCCAGTCTCGCGATGCCGTTGAGCTTTGAGTTCCGCGACACTGTTTTATCTCTTCATGACTCCAAACGGTGTCGTTTCTCTCCTCCTCCGACAAGGAATAAAAGAAATACACCCCTTTTCCAACAGCAACACAACTCTTGCGGCACTCACACATTGTTTTCTAGTAAACAATGTCGTTTCAAGTACCGTGGTGCCGTTGAACTTCCTTGCGGTGTCGTTTTCCTCCACAAACAGCTCTGTTTGCTTTTTTTCCTCCACAACATTGTTTTATACTAAACACTGTCGTTTCTCTAGTACAACGGTACTGTTGGGCTTACTCGCGATATCGTTTTTAATTAAACGACACTGTCCAACATAATCAAAAAAAATACCAATTCATTAAACCACCGAGACTCTGCACTCGTGTTGGGCTTGGCGGATTTTGGACCAAGCACTTACCCGATATGGTTTTTTATTAATCGGCATCGCTTACCAAAGCCTCTCGTGGTATCGTTTTCTAATCTGCGGTGTCCTTTTACCCATCTATGATGACGCTTGTCTCTACGCAGTATCGTTTCTCTCCTCTTCCGACAAGGAATAAACAAATAACATTCCTTTTCCAATAACAACACCAGAAGGCCGAGTGAATCCAATAATGTTTTTCCCTAAACAATGTCATTTTAAGTACCGATTTTGTTGGGCTTCCTCGCGGTATTGTTTTAACTCTCCGCGATGCCGCTCGACTCCAAACAACACCGTTTTTTGTCATGCGATGTCGAATTAAATGCCGAGACTAATTAATGCGACATTTAGTTCAGGCCAAATTAATTTTAGGTGTCAACAGATTGTATAGCTATATGGTTGAGCTTTTGAAGTTTTAATTGATGTCGACATTAATATATTAATGATGCTTTTGGTACTCTGTCCCGCTCTCTGTTTTGACTTATGCATGAAATTTCGGGAAAAAATCCAAAACTACCACTGTTTTAAAAAAATTTACAAAAATACCACCCATTCCCAAGAATTTTCAAATCTACTACTGTATATTAAAAACTGCTCCACTCAGGGGCGGTTAAAATAGAAACTGCTCACCCAGGCGGCGGTTTACCATGGAACCGCCTGGTAGATAAGCGGTTTGTCATTTTTGGAGAAAAATGCTCTTCCAATGAGCAGTTTTTATGGCTGCCCTAGCACAAACCGAGTCCTTTGGAAGTGGTTATGTGTTGGCATGGTAGAACGCTCCACAGGGAAGCAATTAGGCCTGTTCTTAGGTAGAGGATTGAAGATTTCTTCATCTCAAGGGCATCACAAGCAACAAGGAGGAAAGATTGACACCACTTCATGGTTATTTCTTCCCTTTTTGTTGTTTTCTCTTGTTTAGCTATGGAATAGCCTACCTACTCACTTGGTTATTGTGAACCCTAGTCTCTCTATGTGTTAGGTTGCAAGAACATGAACCTATTGTGTTGATTGAGTGTTTTATATGTTATTTGAGGTAGTATTCATGAATGATTGAGTGTGCTAGCTTAAACTCAATATTGGGTGAAATTAACCTAGAGGGTGGAAATCCCCTCTTGGTCCAATTAGGAGCTAGACTCCTTAGCCACTTGGGTAACCTGCTTTAGGTCAATTTTAGACCAAAATCTCAAATATCGGAGTAGGGTCATAATTCCACCGGGATAGGTCTATCCGCCGACCGGATTAAGTTCTGATGGTTTGGTTTGCAATCCTTAGCCGACTAGTTGAGAGGGTTAGGTTCCCTAGCCTATCGTTGTCAACCTTAGCCGAAAGGTTAAGTGAGTTAGCTTCCTAACTTATTTCAACGAATCTCAATTAGCTAACTAAGAGAGAGTTAGGGATCTCCTTGCTTGATCGATAAAGAAGGCTAGACTCTCTAGCTACGAATCACAATTCTTCACCTAACGGTTAAGAGAGCTAGTTTCCCTAGCTTAAATTTTTTTTATTTTCCTTCATTGATCGACTAAGGGAGTTTGTCCCTAGCTAGTTGCACCACCTAGCGGTGTATGAACACGTCCTTCTCACTAGAGCTTTGTTTGTCGCTTCTTAGCACGGGACTAGGGGGAGCAATACCCAGGTGAAGTCCCCTCAAGTAGAATTCTCCTCGATTTACTTTCCTTGTTCATTCACTTTGTAGTTTTCTTAGTTTTTAACCCAAAACCATTTTGCTAGATAACAACTTAAGCGATTGAAGTAGGGGTACATGGACCGGCCCGGGTTGACAATTTAAATACTTGCCCTATACTACAGCCAGCTAGAGTTTAAAAACTTGGGATCTTGTCGCGATTAATTCGCAGTGTAGTTCCGTGCGAGTCAGAACCACTTGGAAGAACCGACCCTCCAAAGTAGCCACCTGGAGACGTCACAAGCACTTAACCAAATCCCTGGGTTCTTCAAGGTAGTTGAGATTGATTGTGTCAAAGGCCATGGTGGCTTGACTGGTTGACGATTTGGGATCATATCAGCTAGCATTCCCGTGAAACACATGGGTTCAATTATCCTTGGGGAGGGCATGAGCTTGGGTTGTGTTCTTCACATTACTGAATTTCGTTGTAATTTACACTCTGTTCGTCTGTGTGAAGAACATCGAGTGGCATTAATTTTTATGGGTGATTTCATTATAATCCAGGACTTACTCTCCAAGAACGTGATTGGGAAGGAGGAGATTCGTGAGGGTCTCTATTACTTGAAGTGATTCGGCTGCAGGAGGGAGCAGGTGAATGTCGCGGCAAAGCATGATGGAGTTTCTAGAAAGCTTTGGAACGTATGGCTCGGCCACCCTTCGTTGTCCAAGTTATCATTACTGAGCCATGTTTTTTCTTTTGCTAAACCCACTAGTGATGTTTGTCATCCTTGTTCACGGGCAAAGCAGACTCGGACCCCATTTCCCATTAGTTCTGTTCGTACTACAGATTGTTTTCAGTTATTGAATATGGATATTTGGGGTGGCTACCAGACCCCTTCGCTAAATAGAGCATATTATTTTCTGACGTTTTTTGACGATTTTAGTCGTGGAGTTTGGGTGTATCATTTTCGTTTTAAATCAGAGGTTAGCCGTTATGTGCAGATGTTTTGTCGGATGGCATTTACTCAGTTTGATCGCAGGGTCAAGAGGATCCAAACTGACAACGGGTTGGAGTTTAGTTGTCGCTCCCTCCATGATTTTTATGACCATGAGGGGATTCTTCTGCAAACAACTTGTAGTGACACACCACAACAGAATGGTGTAGCCGAACGGAAACACAGACATTTGTTGGACACTGCGAGGCCCCTCCGTTTCCAGGCTTCATTGCCATTACATTTCTTGCGAGAATGTGTTCTCACTGCAGCTTATTTAATCAACCGCTTGCCGACGACAGCCACGAAAAATCGGACGCCGTATGAGATTTTATTCGGGAAGGCAGCCTCTTACGCTCACTTATGTGTCTTTGGTTGCCTGGTCTATTGCAAGGACACTCATGCTGGTCTTGACAAGTTCATTGATCGTGGGTGTGCTTGTGTTTTCCTATATTCTCGCTTCTCGCAAGATGATCACAAGTCGCCATGTGCTTTTCCACGAGCATATTTTTCTTTTTGTCCTGTCACGTCTAAGGATTTTCATTGGCTCCCTGCCGCGTCATCTCGACATCTACTACACGGGAAGTGATGTTAACTTTGTATGTTATCATATGTCTTCTCATGTTTCTTATGAGAGAGTTACACCAACTTATCAAGCTTTTCTTGCAGCGATGGCCCAACACTCGGAATCACGAACTTTTCGTCAAGCCTTCTTAGACGAACGTTGGCAGCAAGCCATGCATGTGGAGATCTTGGCTTTGTAAGAAAACGGGATGTGGAGCCTTGTTTTTCTTCCACCAGGAAAACGCTTCATTGATTGCAAATGGGTATACAAGATCAAGTTTAACCCGGATAGAACCGTGGAGCATTATAAAGCTCCCCTTGTGCCAAGGGTTATATGCAGATAGAGGGAGCTTCCATGACATGTTTGCGCCTGTTGCCAAACTTGTCACAATTCGATGTTTCCTTGCTGTTGCAGTCAGCAAGGGTTGGTTTGTTCATCAATTGGACGTCAATAACGTGTTCCTCCATGGTGATCTGGATGATGAGGTTTACATGCGTATTCCTCCAGGTTTTGCTGCGCCCGGTGAAACACGGGTATGTCGCTTGCACAATTCATTGTACGATGTCCGTCAGACCTCTCGCAATTGGTACCATAAGTTCACTTATGCCCTTTGCGAACTTCATTTTCGCCCTTCTCCTACAGACCATTCCTTATTTATCTACCACCGTAGGAGCACTTTTGTCGCGGCTCTCATTTACGTTGATGACGTTCTCTTGGCTGGGAATGAACTTACCTTTATTTCACATGTCATGTCTTTCCTGGATGCGTATTTCAACATAAAGGACCTTGGTAGTCCTCATTATTTCCTCGATATCGAGGCCGCTTGTTCTCCAATGGGCATAATTCTCAGTCAACGAAAATATGTGCTTGATATCTTGTCTGATGTTGGGGTCACTAGTTGTTGGCCTTGCTCCTTCCTCGTGGAACAAAACCATCGCCTTACCCAACCTGGTGTCTCAGATCTCCTCGCCGATCTCACTGCTTATCGTCTTCTCGTGGGACGAATTCATTATTTGATGGTATCCCGTCTGGATATTACCTACGGTGTTAACTTGCTCAATCAGTTCGTCAATGCCCCTACTCATGCTCACATGGATGTTGCTTAGTGCATTCTTCGCTATTTGAAGACTTCCCCTGGTCAAGGCCTTTTCTTTCCTACTAATAATGATCTTCAGCTCACTGCTTACTGTGATGCATATTGGGGTGGCTTTCAGAGTACTCGGCGGTCCACCACAGGTTACTTCATCAGTCTCGACGGTGCCCCTATTTCCTTGCGCAGTAAAAAGAAAAAGGTTGTTGCACGTTCTTCGCTGAAGCAGAGTATTGGGCCATGGCCAGCACAGTTAGTGAACTTCTTTGGTTGCGCTGGCTCTTGGGAGAACTTGGTGCTCTGCAGCAGGATCCGACTCCTCCTCATTGTGATAAACCTCTTCATATTGTAGCCAATCCTGTCTTACATGAGCGTACGAAGCACGTCGAGATGGACTGTTATTTTGTTCGTGAGAGAGTTTAGTCCCGTATAACGGGGATATCACATAAACTCGTCTCTCTTTACGTTTCCGCATATATTCCTATATTTCTCATTTTGGGGTCCTCAAGGTGATCGGAGATTTCGAGTCAAGTCAGCATTTTCCATTGCAGCAAACTTTGACATGGAGGCGACAAAATTTGACTAGCGTAGTCTGTGGTAGTGGAGAAGACCAGCGAGGATACTACACTTCATGTGGCTGACAGCGAGAGACAAACTAATCACAAACTCTATAAGGCAATGACACCACTTTGCCAGTTCTCCTTTATGCACTTATTGTAACGCATAGCCCGAGACGATCTTGCATTTGTTGTGGGATTGTGCATTTTCCAAGTTAACTTGGTTGCAAACCATCTAGCCTTTTATTCACCAAGAAGTTTTTGGTCATAAAATTTTATAGGATTGGCTATTGAATAACCTTCAACAATAGCACACGACATTACTTGTTGGTCCCTTTGGTGGAGTAAGAACGATCATGTCTTCGCAGATAAAATTGTATCTGTCGAAACTTTCCTGTAGCGGGTCCAACCATGGTCAAGCATTGCGAGGATTGTCATGAATAAGAATAGACTCATTCATAGGCCTCATTCACCCATAAGAACGAAGGTGTTGAGTTCTTGGGAGTCACCACATCATGAGTGGGTCTCTCTAAACTCCGACAACTCCTTCCATCCTTATTCGGGTAACGCGGATGCGGGTGACCTAGTTAGATATCATTCTGGAAGCTGTCGAGTAGCTTTTGCTAACAACCTTGGGATTTGTTCCCTCATCCGAGCTGAGTTGAGAGGAGCTGTAGAGGGGCTTCAACTTGCTTGAGACCTTGGTTTTCGTCATATCGAGGTCCAGTTGGATTCAAAATGCAGAGTTCAACTTCTCATGTTGGATGCAGGCGCCGCCGCCACAAATCCATCCTCCCAATACTTTCTTGAGCTGTTATCTGTTGATCGTAAAGTCTTGGTTAGTCATATTTATCGAGAAGTTAATAAGTGTGCATATTTTATAACTAGTCAAAGGCCATATATTGCTTTTAGGGTTTATGATTTTTCTATAGTTGATCATATATATGTCCACCGGCCAACAAGCTTTATGTTTACTGTCTAAACAGTTTAGGGCACTTTAAAAAGATGTATGAAATCTAGCAATTGGGCACGAGTGACACATGGCTATGGTCAAACCATAGCATCTTTTGCTACCGACCTGTGGATGTACCTTTTCGCAACAAGACTGTCTAAACTCTAAAGTCTAAACCAAACCCATAGTCCTTCCTTCCTTCCTTCTCCATTACTTAATCATTTTATGCATCGAGTAATCCAAAACCCCAACCCCGGCGAAAAAATCTAAAACACCCAAAAAGAAAGTCCGCCAAACCCAATTCCAGCGGCCCGTGGATCGGTCAACACGCGACCCGCGAACCAAATGCGCCCATGAGAACAATAATTTAAAAAGAAAAAAAAAAGAAAAGGGAAGAGACAGAACAGACCACCTTTTCTTTCCCTCCGTTGGATCCAAACTCCCCGCCAGCCACTGAATCTGCCTTCCCCTCTCCCCTTCTTGCACCCGTCAGAGAGAGAGAGAGGGAGAGAGATTATAATAATAAACGAGAGGCTGTCTTTGAGACCAGTCCACATTCAATTTTTCGTTCCAATAAAAGGAAGGAAGATACATTCTTCTCTCCAGACTCGTCTCTCTGCCCTGTTTTTGTTATCCTTTAAGCTTCGTACCGTAGCAGAAGGGTTTAGGGGGTGAAAGCTCCATTCAATGGCGAGCTGGGTTCTATCAGCAAGCGGCTTAAAGCCTCTGCCCTCAGCCTTCCCCAGGCCCGGAGTCGGAGCCGTCTACCGAGACAGCCTCTCCAAGCCGAGATTTCTGAGGCCCGCTGCCACCGGCTCGGATCTGAACATTAGATTCTCTTCTACCCGTTCTTCTTCACGGATGAGAGCGAGTGTGCCCTTTCAGGTTGCTTCAGTGGAAGAAGAAGAAGAAGAACCCAATTTCAACGATGCGATTGGAGAAGCAGAGCCGCCGGCAGGTTTCGACCCAGGAGCGCCGCCGCCCTTCAATTTGGCCGATATTCGAGCCGCCATACCCAAGCATTGCTGGGTTAAGGATCCGTGGAAGTCGATGAGTTACGTAGCCAGGGATGTCGCCGTGGTTTTCGGATTGGCTGCCGCCGCGGCTTATCTCAACAATTGGATTGTTTGGCCCCTGTATTGGGCAGCTCAGGGGACCATGTTTTGGGCTCTTTTTGTTCTTGGTCATGACTGGTAACCATTCATAATTGTTCCATTAACAACATATCCCTAGTATTCTCTTTTGTTGCAATTGATGATGATGGAATAGAAATTTGGCTTTTGCAGCGGCCATGGCAGCTTTTCAAGCAATCATAAGCTCAACAGTGTGGCTGGACACATTCTTCATTCTTCAATTCTAGTGCCTTATCATGGATGGTAAAAGCTCTTCTGCTTATATCCGGGTTTTTGGTGGTTGCTTATTTGTTTCCCCGAGTTTCCTGCTCTGAGTCTTAGTAAAAGCATTCACATATATTTGTGGCCAATTTTACAGGAGAATCAGCCATAGGACTCACCATCAAAACCATGGCCACGTTGAGAACGACGAATCATGGCATCCTGTGAGCCTTCTTTTCTCAATCAGATCCTTGTCAATTTTGTGCTGGCTAGTCTGAAAAAGATGTACCAATCTTTGTTGTTATATTAATACTGCAGTTGTCTGAAAAGATATTCCGGCAATTGGATTCTGCAACTCGAACTCTGAGGTTCACATTGCCTTTCCCCATGCTTGCATATCCTTTCTATCTGGTAAGTGTCCCAATTACTTGATAATGGTGAATTCAATTTGCAAGTTGCAGAACCAGCCAAAGTCAGAGATTTTCTCTTTGTTTCCTTCCAAAATTCAGTGGAGTAGAAGCCCTGGAAAGTCAGGCTCTCACTTCGACCCAAACAGTGATTTGTTCGTGGCGAGCGAGCGGAAAGATGTGATCACTTCAACCGTGTGTTGGACGGCCATGGCTGCGTTGCTTGTGGGATTGACATTTGTAATGGGTCCTATGCAAATGCTTAAGCTCTACGGAATTCCTTATTGGGTACTGACAAAAGATCGTTACTTTTTCACATACACTAATTTTTGCTTGTTCTCCATTAAAGACTTCTCTTCTTAACTCTTGACCACTCCGCTCTTGATGTGTTGTTTAGGGCTTTGTTATGTGGCTGGATTTTGTAACTTACTTGCATCACCACGGCCATGATGACAAGCTTCCTTGGTACCGTGGCAAGGTAAATGATTCAACGTCTGTTCATTTAAACCCAACGAAAAGTCAGTTGCTTTGAAGAGAACAGTATATAGGGGAAGCCAACTATTAGACCTTCATTTAACCTTTCTTTATCACTAAATGTTTGAGATCCTTGTGGACAGGAATGGAGTTACTTGAGGGGAGGATTAACCACGCTTGATAGAGACTATGGATGGATCAATAACATCCACCACGATATTGGAACCCATGTTATTCACCATCTCTTCCCACAAATCCCTCACTACCACTTGATCGAAGCAGTAAGCGCTTCTTTTGCGCCTTTATGCCTAACTCTCTGTTATAGGCAATCTCTTAAAGAGGAAAATAAGGCAACTTTTTATACAACAAAGCTTTACTGTAAAGTTGGTTTCTTTGGTCTATTTCCCTTAAACCTAAACGAATTTCTGTTGGTTTGTGTAGACGGAAGCTGCTAAGCCGGTGCTCGGGAAGTACTACCGGGAACCTGAAAAATCATGGCCACTTCCATTTCACCTCATCGGAAACTTGATAAAGAGCATGAAGAAAGACCATTATGTTAGTGACACGGGTGATGTTGTTTACTATCAAACTGATCCCAATCTCCAATGACCTATCGTAATCACCATCACCATCACCATCACCAGAGTAACTAATCATGCGTTCTACCAATGGACGAAAGTATGGCTATCAATGGGGAAAAAAGGAAGCTTTAGCTTTTGGTTGTCCTTGGCTAACTGAGAGAAACTCCTTGGTTGTACTTCTGTCATTGCAATTGGCAAGACAGACGCTCTCCACCACCCATGGCTTGTAGTTGTACTGTCATAAGTAGAATTTGGAGCAGCCAGTTGTATTCTTTAGAAATTAGAAGAAGAGAAAATGTGTTTCTGTAGTATGGGAAATCAAAACGGTATAAGAAATGTGTAAAATTTTGGGTGGGAAGGGAAGGAATAGTTTCAATTCAATGATTAAATCCTGTGGAGCCATACGATTCTCCTCTATATTTGTTTCTCTTTCTCCTTTATAACTTTACTGGTAAAAGCTTGTTTACTATCGCTTGGCGTATCACAAATATAAATATTTTAAAAAGTAATAATTTTAATGTTGACCCTAAAGTAAAAGTAATGTTATTTCATTCGTAATCATTCTTCTCATAGGTATGTTATTTACAATAGCATATGGTCGATGAACTTGCATAAGGTAGAAGGGTCGTTGAATATATTATTTATGTTTAAACTTCTTTCGTGAAGCTAAAGTTTCAATTTGTATGGCTTGCGCTTGAGGTAATCGTGGTTCTCCTTTATGAAAATTTAGGACTGATTGCAGGTTTGAGGAGGTTCAACTCACATTGATCGGGTCAAATTAGGTTGGATAGCCATGGATTTGGGTTCAATTGTCTTTCTCAAACAAAAGGAAAAAGTGAAATGAAAAACAGTAAAGCTAAAACTCGCTACCGACTCAAAACTCGTCAACACTAGGTTCAACTCGCTTTGACCTATTTGGACCTAGTTTTGGACAAATTCACACCTGACACAGCACACCAATTACAAAAACAAATAAAACTCGCTCCCGCCGAAAACCTGTAAAATCGGGTTCAAGTCGCTTTGGTCGGGTCAAATTAGGTTGTATACCCCTGCGTTTGGACTCAATTGTCATTCTCAACCAAAAGGAAAAACATAAAAAAATAATAAAGCGGATACAACTCGCTCATGACCCCTAACTCTCAACAATGTGTTCAACTCGCTTTGATTGAGTCGATCCAGTTTTAACAAATTCACAATTTACCCAACCTCTCAATTACAAAAGCGGATAAAATTCGTTCTCGATACAAAACGCGTCAATGATGGGTCAGAGTTCAATTGTCATTCTCAACGAATATGAAAATGAGAAATAAAACGATGGGTTAGAGTTCAATTGTCATTCTCAACGAAAATGAAATGAGAAATAAATATAATTAAAGTGTACAAAACTCGCTTTCGATCTAAAACTGGTCAACAACGTGTCCAACTTGCTTTGAACAATTTTTTAACAAATTAACACTTGGTCTAGCCTGTCAACTACAAAAGCGGACAAAGCTTGCTCACAATACAACACTCGTCAAAATATTAGATTCGGGTTCAATTGTCTCCCCAACCAAAAGAAGAAGAAAACTGAAATTTATAAATGCTAAATTCGGTTTCAAGTCACTTTGACTGGATCGAATTAGGTTTTATACCTATGGATTTGGGTTCAATTGTGATCATGCTCAACAAAAAGGAAAAAAAGAAAGAAAAAACATCAAAGAGGATGAAACTCGGTCCAGATACAAAACTCATGGTAGCAGCCTTGGAAAACGATGATGGGAGAACAACATAGGATTTCACCGACAGTATTTCGAGATGGCCTGCAAAATGGTGGGAAATGCGACGAAAACCTAGTGAACAATAACAAAACAATAAAGAGGATGAAACTCGATCTAGATACAAAACTCATAGTAGCGACTTTGGGAAAGATGATGGGGAACAACTTAGGATTATGCCGACAGTATTTCGAGATGGGATGGTGGGCAAAGGCAATGATTTGTGTTCAAGTTAGGATACACATGTGTTTGGGTTCAATTGTGATCATGCTCAACAAAAAGGGGAGAAAAAGAAAGGAAAAAACACTAAACAGGATGAAAATCAGTCTCGATACAAAACTCATGGTAGCGGCCTTGGAAACGGTGGTGGGGAACTACTTAGGATTCCGCTGACAATATTTCGAGATGGGCTGCAAAATGGTGGGCAAAGGCGATGATTTGTGCAAAAAGTCATAGACGAAACCTAGTGAACAATAACAAAATACTAAAGAAGTTGAAACTCGATCCAGATACAAAACTCATGGTAGCGACCTTGGGATATGATAATGGGGAACAACTTAGGATTCCGCCGACAGTATTTCGAGATGGGCTGCAAAATGGTGGGAAAGGCGATGATTTGGGTTCAAGTTAGGATACACATGTGTTTGGGTTCAATTGTGATCATGCTCAACAAAAAGGAAAAAAAGAAAGAATAAAACACTAAAGCTTATGAAACTCAGTCCCGATACAAAACACGTGGTAGCGGCCTTGGGAAACGGTGGTGGGGAACAACATAGGATTCCGCCAACAGTATTTCGAGATGGGTTGCAAAATGGTGCGCAAAGGCGATGATTTGTGCAAAAATTCATAGACGAAAACCTAGTGAAAAATAACAAAATACTAAAGAGGATGAAACTCGATCTAGATTCAAAACACATGGTAGCGACTTTGGGAAATGATGATGGAGAACAACTTAGGATTCCGCCGACAGTATTTCGAGATGGGCTGCAAAATGGAGGGCAAAGGCGATGATTTGTGTTCAAGTTAGGATACACATGTGTTTGGTTCTATTATGATCATGCTCAACAAAAAGGAAAAAAATGAAAGAAAAAAACACTAAAAAGGATGAAACTCAGTACCGATAGAAAACTCGTGGTAGCCTCCTTGGGAAACGGTGGTGGGGAACAACTTAGGATTCCGCCGACAGTATTTCGAGATGGGCTGCAAAATGGTGGGCAAAGGCGATGATTTGTGCAAACAACTATAGACGAAAACCTAGCGAACAAGAACTAAATACAAATGCGGTGATTTATGCAAAAAGCCATAGACGATAACCTAACAAACAAACAAAACATACAAAGGCGATAATTTGTGCAAAAAGCTATAGGCGAAAACCTAGTGAACAATAACTAAACACAAATGTTGTAGAATGGAGAGTGGGGTAAAAGAAAGAGTTGGAACTTTTCCACTTGCACTTGAAGGAGTGTGAAAGCCACTAATGAATACTAACTCAAACGTAGGCTTTTATATATTATATTAACGGGCTGCAAAATGGTGGACAAAGGCGATGATTTGTGCAAAAAACAATAGACAAAAACTTAGCGAACAATAACTAAACACAAATGCGGTGATTTGTGCAAAAAGCCATAGACGATAACCTAACGAATAAAAACAAAATACAAAGGCGATAATTTGTGCAAAAAACTATAGGCGAAAACCTAGTGAACAATAACTAAACACAAAGGTTGTAGAATGGAGAGTGAGGTAAAAGAAAGAGTTGGAACTTCCCCACTTGCACTTGAATGAGTGTGAAAGCCACTAATAAATAATAACTCAAATCTAAACTTTTATATATTATTATAATTAATTAATATATAATATATAATATATTAATAATCCATACATGTCTTGTGTGAACAAAAACCATCAAGTTGGGATTCTTGGCTCAACTGTAGATATGATGGGCTACCGCCTACCAGCCTACCACTTCCACTAGTACTATAGAAGGCGTTGTCTCGTAGTGCTTTGAAAAGTTATTGAGAAATGACCAAACTCATTGAGAAAAAAGCACCTCTTTCATAGTAAAAGTTGACATTCGGGTTGTTTGAACATCGTAATCATAGATTGCTGTCCAATAATCTCACAATTAATTAGCCATCAAGGACAACATTTGTGATGGTGTTGACCTCTTTGATACTAAATAATCTTGGTTGTAGCTGTGGTGCTTGTCTCGTGATAAGATTGGTGGGAGAACTCTTAGTTCTTAATCGCCGACTTTGATATTTGCCTGTGTCACTTGCCTCAAAATGGTCATATTCCTCCCAAAAAACTCTCACACTTCGAACTAAAAATCTCCTTCCCACCACGACCCTCTTCTTGTTTGCCAGTTTAATCCTAATGTGGTCCCTAAAATTGAAAAAGGAAAAGAAAACCAACGATTTTGCTATTGGTATGTAGGCATCGAAATCGGATTAGGAAGATCAGATGACTTATGCTGCTTGAAAGATAGCAAAGGACATCTTCCATCATTGGCTCCCCTCACCGGGTTGACACTCATCACTCTTCTCTTCCTTTCTTCATTTTATACTCTCACTCCAAATAGGAATAACAAGCCAGACCCAAATTAATGATACTAATATAAAAAAGAACATACACATATGCATAAAAAAATATGAAAAATGCATAATTTGAGGGGGGAACCTTCTGTTGGTTCGGTTACCGTTTGATTATTTTGGTATAATCTTAGCAAATCACTTGCTAAACGGCTAGTCGGTTAACCGATATAATAACCGATTGTACGATTATGATTAACCGACTAATATAAATGGTGCGATTCAAAATAACCAAAAATTGCTTAACATTTCATCGGTAACCGAATAAACTTGAAAGGGACTTGATTTTGTAATCATGAAAATAAAACAGAATATTTCCTAATATACGATCTTTATTAAACGAGCCCTACCATGGAAGAATCAAAATTAAAAATTAAAAAAAAAACTTATACATAGACGTTTTGTACAAATGAAAAGGCTAATACCACTAAAAATACTAACATCTTGCGAAATTGTCATTTAAAAGAAAAAATAAATGATTGCTTCTCTCTCTCCCATCTACAACTAAAGAAGGGAAAAAAATATATCTGCTCTCTACACTCTAACTCTAACTCTATCTTTACAACAAAAATTAATCTAACCATCTCAGATCCTTCTGCTTTAATTTCGAATCAAATTGAATGATAATTTTTTTATTAACTAATTCAGTGCTAAAGAGGGCAATTACAAGTATGAATATGATTATCAATTTCTACTAAAATGGTAACATATGCTAAAAAATTACAAATCTAATTACCATACAATACCATATGGTATAACATGCTAAAATAAAATTATAAATCCAATTACCATACAAATATCAAATGGTATAACATGGTAAAACACACTACAGAAAATTATAAATCTATTTACCATACAATACCATAATAGTAGAACATGGTAAATCGAATGACCACAAATTAATTATAATTATCATACAGTACTACATGGTATGAGAAGGTAAAACCATATAAAAATAATATAAATCTAATTACAACCCTCTACGACCATAGTAAAAGATGAATTATATTCGGTTCGATCGGTTCAAACCGAATTATAATTTGGTTCGGTTCAGTTTGTATGAAAAACCAAACTTGTGAGGTTAGCTTGTAGTTTTTCTTTTTTAAATTATTTTTCACCCCTAATGTAAACAATAAATATGCAATTAAATGCATCATCAATGATAATATCAAACATTTCAACACATAAGTCATAAAACACTGACATAATTCAAATATTTAAGTCTCATAATAAGTACAAACCTAAAAATCCACCATTTGGAACTTGCAAGTATAGTAATTCGGAAAATCGGTTCGAAATTCGGAAAATCGGTTCGGTCGAAAGGACCTTGGTTTCCGAAATATACCCTTTGTCTTCCGAATTCTGAACCGAATTAATGTTATTCGGTTTCGGTTCGGTTCGGTTTTACCGAACTGTATAACCACCCCTAATTCAAACCACACAACAACTACTTGGTAAATAGTTAGGGTTTCACAACACCCAAGTGAAAAAGGAAACTACACCATGCTAGAAAGGGGAAGAACACAAGAGGAAGAGGTAAAAACCATCATGGTGATGCCTCCAATCTCCATTGAGCTTGTGTTGATCTTCTCATGGGGAGAATCTTCCCAATTCACCACTTGGAGCAAACCCTAGCCTTCTTTATTCTTTGGTTCGTTCTTTCACTCTTTAAAATCTGAAGAAGAGGACACTTTCTCACTCGGGCTCTCCCTCTCTCTTCCTTTCAGCTCTCCTTTCAAACAGAGATCAGGCTGCCGTGAGCTATTGAACGCGTCCGTGAACTCAAGGTTGGCGTCGAAACGCACCGCTTCGCTTGCTCAGGTTCACGGGAAATAGCTCCAGTTCACGGTCTTAGTGACTGTGAACTCGCTTGGCATCAGTAACTTCGGTAAGTGCCCTGGACGCCTTGATGTTCATGGCTCATGCCTCCTCTTTATGGTCTTAGCAGACCGTGAACTCATAAGGGAAGTCGTGAACTGCCAGTTTTTCACCTCTTCTCCCGGTTTTCGCTCCTTTTCGTCCAACTTTCGACTTCGGGGCTGGTTTCACCTGTTAGATCCTGAAATGTGCTAAAACGGAAGAAACCTAGCGTAAAACCACCCTTTTAGGAGCACAATTGCCACAAACACAAAACTGAATCAACTGAAGAGAAATAAGGAAAGAAATGCAAACCGACTGGTTGGGTTGCCTCCCAACAAGGTCTTCTTTCACGTCACGAGCCGAACGGTAGCTCCTAAGTTTTTGTCCATGCTAGAACCTCTTTGAAGTGGAGGTTCTCATCTATGAGGTGGAGTCACAAGTCACGAGAATGTGGTGTGGCAAGTAATGAAGGCTCGTGCACTTGATGCAGATGAAGTCTCCACCCTCGAGATCTATTCTTCTCTTCCTCTCTCGTCTCATTGCCCCAAACCAGATATGACAACATCGATTGACCACCATCGCCTCCACCAAGAGGGACCAATGTCAATGTGGCCTTGGTCTGGCAAAGAGACACTGCAAACGGGTCCTTGCCAATAAGTACCTCGAAGTTTGTTGGAGATATCACATGTAACTCATTGTCGGTGCAAGCCTCTTCCACCTCAACTTCGTTCTCAGTTTAGACGCCAATTGCTTCTTAAACCCCCTTCCTTCTTCAAAATGTGGTATCGCCCTTGGGAAAAGATCAACAACTGCTTCTGCTTCACTTTCTTCATCCTCCACAACTTCTTTCCGCACCCTTGCTCGCTCTTCTTCTTCTAGTAGGATTAGAGAGCAAGACGCCAAGCAATTTCTTCGATAAAATCATCTTGCATCTCCTCACTCATGCCCGCCTCTTCAAAGCTTGGTGTGGGATGTGGGAAGTTGTGGTTGGTTACAATAGGACATTCCTGATCATGATTATCACGGGATCTCTCCGTGACAACTTCTGTCTGCTCCACAATGTCCTTGTAGCCTTGTTCATTCTCCTCCTCTTCTTGTATGGAAGCAAAAAGGCAATCTTGAGCAAGTTGTGCACAAACTTGCTCAACCCACTTTGTTTGCTTCACTGAGCGCTGAACAACCTCCTCTGTTTCACGGAGAAAGGAAGGGTCAGGAGCAATGGATTGGATTAGGAGGTCCATCTTGGGCAAGGATCTCTCGGTGTCTCGAACAAACTGATCCACGAGAAGCCTTAATTGACAGTTCGGATCTGGCTGTGGAGTGTAGCATGGCCCTGCAAAATGGCTCGTGAAGGCAGCCATTAATTGACAGTTCTAGAATTTCCCACCATCCGGCCACTTTGCTCATGCAAACATTGCTTGGAGCCCTCAAATTTTTGAAATTTGGGCATACAAAGGGCTCCAAACAACATCACATTCACGCAAGCATACTATTAGACTACCCACCACACTTAAACTCGGCATTGCCCTCAATGGCGTAAGAAAGGGGTAGAATGATGTTACCGCTTGGGCTTGGTGAGTGAAAGTTGGAATAGAACCGAGGTAGGATAATTGAGCTTCAAGGAGAGACAAAAAAACAAACACAAACACAATACGATTCGCTCGATGCGAGGTTATTAAAAGCACAATACATAGTAGTAGTTTATGTCACACACTCACACAAAATGAAGAAAAATAAAAAAAACAAAAATAAAACGAGTTCAGGGTTACAAGTAGAGAAGTGGGGCGAAAGGACTCCGCTCTGCCACATGTCTCACTCCTCGGCTACCTCTCTCCGGTGGATGGACCCTCTCT
Organism: Linum tenue; assembly: GCA_946122785.1. NCBI lineage: Eukaryota > Viridiplantae > Streptophyta > Magnoliopsida > Malpighiales > Linaceae > Linum > Linum tenue. The sequence goes on along the minus strand of CAMGYJ010000009.1, from coordinate 38,657,219 downwards.
AGAATCAGGTAGGATACCTTGGTGTCGAGCCATAAGCTCGAGGATGACGGACTGCCGGTCGAGGTGGGATGAGAATCCCATGAAGCTCGTCTCTAGACGATCCACCCTCTGGACGAGGGGATTGCCATCTGCTGCTGGTGGTAGCTATTGTGCAGGGCGCTAGACGTTAGGCGGCGACGCTCGGGTGCATGAGCAGGTGGCTGCTCCGCTGCTGGCGGGACCTCGGGGTCAGGCTCTACTAAATTCGGTGCTACTGCTGCTTGGATGACTCCGGAAGGTGGGAGCCCGTCAAGGTACTCCACTCCTCTCTCGCCCTGGAGTACCAGCTTCTGGTTATACAATGTCTCCACTGGGAAGGGCTCCATCCTTCCGACTATGGTGCAGCGGGCTAAATCCAACTGGAAGTGACGGGCGATCCTCGTGACGATGCCTCCCATATGCATAGTGTCCACCCTGTTCCACCCTAGGCACCGAGCGAAAGCGGTGGTGATCAACGATCCCAAATGGGTCGGCTCAGCTGGACTCCTCATCGAGTAGAGGGAAATGAACCTCTATTTATCATTAAGTGGCATGACTGGAGGCTGGGGACGACGGATCTGGTGAGAAAAGTGTGGAGAATCCTCCACTGGGTCTTCAGCCTCACCGCATTGGTGCGGCTCCCCTTGAACTCGTCCTGCTCCTACTCTGGGCGACAGAGGGCTCGGAATGCGTCCTAATAGTTGAAGTCGATGGTGTACTGCCGCTCTGTCATCGTCATGTGGGGGTGTCGAGCCCCATGGCCTGAGCAAAGCCATCATAGGTCAGCACTCGTGGCTGACCTCCCAGCATCAACTCCACCCGTGGCCGGCTCTTCTTGCTGGCCTGGACGATGTGTGAGAAGGTGGAGTAGAACTCCCCGCACAGCTTGTGGAAGATCTCCTCGTCCATGGTCAAGAGCTGGCGCCATTGGGAATGACAGAGCACCCCCAGTCATGGTGGCTCGGCACCTGAACAAGTTAAACATGTCCAGGTCCAGGCGTCAGTGAGGCCCAATCGGGCTGCCACGCTGGTAGGCGAACTTGTCGAAACTCCGGGTGGTTCACTAGATAACTGATGAACTCAAGCTCCAAGTTAAGCATCCTGAACAAGCACAAACACACACCATACGTGGAGACATCCGTCATATAATGCTCATTGGGAGGAAAAGATATCCCCCCCCCCCACTTGTGTTTCCACCATGGTTAAAACATTTAAGCGCAAACCACCGTGGCATGGTTAAGGGTAATTCACGGTTCAAACACACAAAAAGTTGAACCACAACCCTTACCACGGTGGCTACCATCCACCAAACAATAATAAACTCCACTTGCATTCATAACATAGCACTTGGTGGGCAAATTCTAAATATAAACACAATTCGGTTCAGACACACCCACCAAGGCTCACTAAGCTCATGCAAAAATCAATCCATCATTCAATCTACCTAATTCACCTAATTCCTCGCACTAAATCTAGATTCAATCATGCAAAGCACAAATGTTCAACCTCACTTCTCTACCTAATCCGATTCTCCACAATTCACAAAGGTATAGTCGAAAAACAAACCAGGAGACACAAGTGGGACGTAGGAGGAAGTGAGATGCGGGCGAGGATGGTGAAAAACAGTCGGAAAACTGACCGAAGAGGGGTTGCCGGAGCTTCGTCGGAAGCTCGTCGGAGACTCGCCGCTAGTGTCTTGGCCGGAAAAAATGTGCTCCAATACTCCCCAAAATCTCAGCATAGACCGGTTTTGAGGAGAGGAGACTGGGTATGACATTGGTTTTGGGTTTTGCTTGCCAAAAATGGGGGAAAATAAAAAAACCGAAGGATTTTCGCATTTTCTGTCGAGATTTTGGTTGTAAAGTGAAGAGTCGCTGTTCACGCCCTTTTTATACGCACGGCTCAGAGTTCACGAACGCGTTTCCCATTTCACGGTCTTAGCAACCGTGAACTCTCAAACGCGTCCGTGAACACAGAGTGGTCGAGAGGTGGTGAACATGCATCAGTACCCAGTTCACGGACGCGTTTTCATGTTCACGGTCTTACAAGACCGTGAAACCACCAATCCATCCGTGAACAAAAGTGAAAACATGACACTCTTGCTAAATTTTTTACTCAACCTATTCCTCCGTGCCCCCTAATCGATCGCAACACAACCATAAACCGCAAAACCACAACACTCGGCACGGGGACGCCACTTCACCACTCGAACTCTTCACAAGACACTAAAACTAAAACTAAGGAAAAGAAAACAAACCTCCATTGGGTTGCCTCCAAACAAGCGCTAATTTATCGTCATTAGCTTGACGGTTGGGGATCGATCACGACTTCAAACGTGATGCCACCAAGAGCGAATCCACCACACTCTCGGGTCGAGGCTTGTAGCCTCCCATCTTAGGTTCCTTGAGTTGGCCCTCTTGGTTGGCCAACATTGCTTTGGCCTCCCCCATATTCCGGGTCAAAGCTCCCTTCATCCTTCTCCTCCAAGCATTCATCCTCGATATTTTGGGCTTAGGACCCTTCTTAACTTCCTGCTCAACATCATCAAAGACAACACAAGTAACGGTGGGGTTCGCCTCTAGGGGCTCTCCTCCACTCTCATTAACATCATTTGAAACTACCCCCTTCACTTCATCACTCCTAACCCTAGGATCAATTTCAACCTTGATTCTCTCCTTACCATCCCTCAAAATTAGGGTCCCCTCATTAACGTCTATCAATGCCTTGGTGGTTGCAAGAAAGGGACGACCGAGGATGAGAGGCATATCCGAGTCCTCGCTTATGTCGAGAATCACGAAATGGGTCGGATAGAAAAACTTGCCCACTCTCACCATCGTGTCCTCCACTATACCTCTCGAGCTAATGATCGAACGGTCGGCTAAGGTGATGCTAAGCTTAGAGGTCTAAAGTTCACCTACTTCTAACTTTTTGAAAAGTTTGTAGGGCATCACAGTAACACTAGCTCCTAGGTCCGCCAAGGCATTGTCTATATGATGGTTGCCAATATCAAGAGGGATAGTAAATCTACCTGGGTCGGACCGCTTTTTGGGCAAGCGGTCGTGGAGGTAAGCCGAACACTCCTCGCCAAGAGTCACGTTGGCGAGGCCTTCAAGCCTTAACTTCTTGATGAGGAATCCTTTGAGGTACTTGGCATATCTTGGCATTTGAGCCATGGCTTTGAAGAACTCGATGTTGAGGTGGAGGTTGCGGAGCATTTCCATGAAACCTCCACACTCGTTCTCCAACCTCTTCTTGTACATCCTTGTGGGATAAGGAAGAGGTGGTGTGTATCCATCCACCGGCAAAGTCTTCCTTGCCGCCTTCCTCTCATTCCTCGAGGGCTTCCCTTCTTACTTCTTTGGGTTGGTCACTTCCTTGTTGGTATCTTCCTTCTCCATCACTTCATTAGTGGCGACTTCCGAAACCACCTTCACATTCCTCACTTGAAGCGCATTTACCCCTGCATGGTCCTTAGGGTTCGTCACGGTCTGGGAAGGTAGAGCCCCCTTGGGTCTCTCGATAAGGATACCAGCAAGGTTGCCGATTTGAAACTCCAAGCTTTGAAGGCTCGCTTGATGACTTCGGAGACCCGCCTCAACCGAGGTAAACTTGGTAGTCGCCACATCCATAAATTGCTCTATCTTCTCGAACTTTTGGCTAATCGTACTCACAAATGTGTTCACTAGGTCCTCAAGCTTAGATAGCTTGTCGGGTTGTTGTTGTTGAAACCCTAGGGCACCTTGTGATTGGTACGGTTGTTGGAAGTTTGAGCCTTGGAGTTGGGGCCTTTGTTGGATGAAGGTTGGCAGAGTTGGAAGTTTCCCGTGGGGCCTTGAAACCGGGGGCCCTCGGATTTGTCAGCGATGCCCAGGAAAATTTGGGGTGGTTCCTCCATCCGGGAGTTATAATTATTGATATATGGTTAGTTTACCCTAGCATTTGCCACGAAGTTGACTTGCTCCTCCGGAGTGGTTGCCTCCTTCATTGCTTGACACTCCGCCATTTCATGACTGGTGTCGAGCACTAGTAACACGACATCACCTGCCTTTTTCCTTGCCTCTTATCTTCAAGCATAACCTCAAGCAACTTATCCAACTTCGCCTCAAGCGGAGCACTCGCTCCCACGCATCTTACTCCCCTATCATCACTTCTTCTTCCACTTATAGTCAACCCCCAATCGTATCCCATAAGGGCCATGTCTTCAAGTATCTCGGTTATTTGGGGTGGAGCCATATTCATCAATTTTCCTTGACACAAAGAGTCAATGAGGATTTTATCTTCTTGCATTATGCCTCCATAGAAGGTTTCGATTCGAAATTGTTCTTCAAACCCGTGGTGAGGGCACTGAAGAAAGTAATCGGAGTACCGCTCCCAAGCATCCCTCAAGGTCTCCTCCTCTTCTTGCTCGAAATGTGTAATCTTCTTTCTCCACTCCGCCATCTTCGAAGGCGGGCAATAACGAGCCATAAGCTTGTTGAGGAGTTCCTCCCATGAGGTGATAGACCAAAGTGGACGATTGTTTAGACACATAAGTGCCTTCCCCGAGAGTGAGTATGTGAAAAGACTTAGTTGCAAAGCTTCGTCCCGCACACCATTAATTTTCAAGCTCACCGCGAGTTCCAAGAATCTCTGCACGTGCTCTCTAGGTGACTCGCTCTCATGGCCGTGGAATAGAGCATTACTTTGTATCATAGTCACTAGAGCCGGCTTGATCTCGAAATTGTTTGCCGCCATTTGAGGATGTAGGATTGGCGATTGAATGTCCACCAGCCTTGGGGCCATATCGTACCCTATCGTCCTCGGGGCATCCTCTTCCTCCGCCGCATCGTTCAACTGGCGGGCTTGAGCGCCATCTTGCCTTTGGTTCCCCGCCATTTCCACTTCAATGATGGGTTCAACTTCCAATTCTTCAACTACTTCTCCACTAACACCGGGACCCAAACGTTGTCCCACTCTTTTTCACTTCTTATCCTTGCCTCCACTAGCTCTCTCTCCCGTGCTAGGATCCGGAGAGTTCGGTTTATGTCCTCGTCAAGTGGTAGCAAAGGTGCTGGTTGCTCCGGGTCATGCACCACCTACACACAGTCGGAAAACACACCAAGTCTAGCACAAACAAAGCACACACACTTGCAAAACTGGAAATTAAAAGATAGATTAACAACCAACAACTTTTTCAAGATAACAGACCGTTGTCCCTGGCAACGACGCCAAAAACTTGACTCGCACGAAACTACACCACAATAAAACCCCAACTAGAGCCCAAGTTTTTGAACTCTAGTCGGGTGCAGTATAGGGCAAGTATTTAGATATCGACTCGGGCCGGTCCGTCTACCCCTACTTCGGTTGTTGAAATCATTATCTAGAAACAAAGTTTTGGTTTAAAGGTTTTCTAATTGAAATAAAAGAAAGCAAAGGTAAATGGTTTTGGAAACTCTTTTGTGGAAGGATCACTCGGGTGTCGCTTCCCCCTAACTGCTACCATGATATGTAAATTGGAACGATTGCTTTGGGCACAGTAATTGCGAACCGCAGAGGAATGCATATATGGTCGGAGACCACAATCTCAATTGCTAAACCGAGGTAAGCATGAAAGGCCGTGTCACTCGACCCTCTTGGTGTAGACAATCGGTAATTGACTTACTCCCTCACTCAACTCAAAGGTCGGACGGTTTAACCGCAATTAACCGATTTGCTTAAGTCAACATTGACGGTTACCCTAACTTAGCCTAGTTAGGTGGCTTAGAAAGCGGAAGAAAAACCAACTCGATTGAGTCTCCCTTGGAAGGGGGATTTCCCTCTCTAAGCTAGGGTAAGGTGGCTAATTAGATTGCTAGCACCAACATGCACAAACCTAGGGGTGCTAAGCACAATTATGCACAATCCTTAGGTTGCTAAGCACCTAAATGCACAAACCTAAGGATGCTAAACACAAAACATGCACAACCCCTAGGTTGCTAAGCACAATCATGCACAATCATGATAAATAATGCCTCAATCATTGAATTGACAAATACCCAATGATAATCATCCAATACACATAGAAGAAAACTACATGGTAGAGTTAGGGTTTCACAACATCCAAGTGAAAGGAGGTCTACTTCATGCTAGAAGTGGGAAAAACAAAAGGGAAAGAGGTGAAAACTATCTTGGAGGATGCTCCCAGTCTTCTTGGCCCTTGATTTGAGCTTTCCTTGGAGGAAATCTTCCAAAAATCTGCCTTCAAGTTAAACCATAGCCTTCTTCTCGCTTTGGTTTGTGTTTCTCTCTAGAATGTTGCAAAAGGCTTTTTCACACAAAATGGGCTCCTCTTCTCTCTCCTCATTTCTGCTCATCATTTAAACCAAAGGCGAGCTGAGTTCACGGCCTGAGTTCAAGGCCGTGAACCACGAAACGCGTCCATGAACTTCAGGCGTGCGCCAAAATGCGCTGCATCATTCACTTCTGTTCACGGTCAACTGCCTTGGTTCACGGTCTTAGAGACTGTGAACTCAACATGCGTCAGTAACCTTCATTTTGGCTCTGGACGCCTCGCGATTCACGGTCAAGGGCTCCTCTTCACGGTCTTGCTTGACGCCGTTCCAATTGTAATACTTGTGAAAATTGGGGATTGGAGTCATCTTGTAGCTTATCTCCTCCTCTCCAAACCTTAAAGTGATATTTCTTCCACTCACATCGATAATGGTCATTGCTGTAGCTAGGAATGGTCGGCCTAGGATTATCGATGCATCACATCCATCCATGTCGAGAACCACAAAGTCCACATGATAGACAAAATGTGCACATTTCACCAAGACATTTCTATGATTCCTCTTGGCTCGACAGTGGACCTATGGGCCAACTCAATCTGCATTTTTGTAGGTATGAGTGGTCCAAGGTCTAACTCATTGTATATTCTTGCAGGCATAATATTGATACTTTAGACCCCAAATCCGCTAGCAAATTCCAAAAGGTTTTGACTCCGAAGGTGAATGGAATGGTGAAAATTCCCACATGTTAATTTTGGAGGAAAGCCTCGCATCCGATGGATGCTGAAGCCACTTCACTAACGCATACCATAGCAAATTCTTCCATTTTCCTCTTTCCTAACAATATTTCTTTCAAGAACTTAGTGTAATTCAGAATCTTTATAACCATGCCTAAGAAAGGGATTTTTACCTTCAATTGCTTCAAGGTATCCTTCCATGGAGCACATTCATGATATTTATCACTTTCGAATAACCGTCTAGGATAAAGAGTTTTTTTTATGTTGGCTCGGGTGCTTAAATCTTCTTAGGATTCTCCTCATCTTCAATCTTGATTTCGGTAGTAGGTTGCACTTCTTTCTGAACTAACTCTTTTTCTTGAAAAATTTCACGTTAAACCTCTCTTACGGGTATCCTTGGTGTTGAACTTCCACCTTGAGGCCGTGATCTACCAATCTGCTATTTTGGCCTTCAGGGGCGAGGAGTTCGCGGGCTGACTTCACAGTCGCGATCCATGAAGTGCGGCCACGAACTACCTCACGGTCAATATGCACAATGGCCGTGAACGTACTGAGGAAACTCTATGTTTCTCCTTGCTGGCTTCTTCATGAAGTTCACGCCCTCAGCCTCCAAGATTGCGGTTGCGATCTTAGGTCCTCAGGCCGCGATCTTTGCCTTGAGATCGTCGTTTTTGTTTTCGGCCGTGATCTCCACCTCTAGGCCACGATCATCAGCATTCTGCCCCTTTTTCTACACTTGTGTCATTTTTCGTACCTAATTTGCACGTACTGTCTGAAGCACCCTAAAATCACATCATAATCAAATAGGAACGAAATAGGGATGCAAGCGAAGCTATTCAAACAATTAAGCACATGAATTGACACGAAATAAAACTCAATATGAAGGATAAATAACTCCAATTTAGGTGTTATCAATATTCAACGGGTGAAAATTTTACTTCTACTCGAGAGGAACTATCCTCAAAATAAGGTCATTGAACTTCAATAGTAGTATCGCTTCCAACACTCGATTTTGAGCTATAAAAAGATGCCTCACACGTTGGGCTTGCCCGACGCTTTATTTTTAACATAGCATGACAAATTTCATATTATACCAAGATGTCTGGACATGTATTTTTTGCATTTGATAAAGATACTGTTCACCCTATGAATTTTTATTTTAAAGTGGAGTTCCACTTTATAATAAAATATTTACAACGCACTAAACATTATGGCATTCAAAACCTATCAAAATAATCATAACATCTCATTGACTATCAAGTTCTTCATAATCACTACCCTGGCCTCCCTAGATCAAGTGAAATCTCTAGGTTCATTGCTTCAAAGTAAGATGAGCAGTGAACATGCTTTTAGGAAATAACTATACAAATCAACTAATGGAAAAATCTTTAGCAAATTTTGAAAGATTTGGTATAAACAATTTAACTACTTTAGAATTGGATATTTTTTTTTGAATTTGAACAATTAAACATATGGAATGTATGAAGCACAATAAAGAAAATCATTTCAATACGCTTCCACCCCATGATGAAAACATAGACGAGCAATGAAATGATTGGAATGGTTTACCTCATTTTTTGTTCTTAATCGAAACATATATAGATGGTAGGTTAATAGTAGCTCCTCTTTGTTGTTTTTAAGTAGATATGTTAATTGAATCTCCTTAATCTCCTCTAGCTCATCTCTATGGTTATGCTCATAAGCATCCTAACGCTTCTCATTGTACTGATGATAGTGGAGTCGGTTCTCCTCTTTGCACTGCATCGACTCTCAAAGATATGTCATTTCTCCTGCATTCTCTTCATAGCTCATCTCTATGATTTGAGAATATGTTAATTGACATTTGAGATAGATTGGACTAGGCTGGATTATTGGAGCTCTTCAAGGTCAAAAGGGCGAGCATAATGTGTTGACAAGAGAGTTCTAGACAACCTTGGAGGTGAAATAAGTCATCAAATCCAACCTTTGAGGTGCCCTCTTCGAACCCCGAGGCATGCCCCTCCTTTGTGCAGCCCGCCAGATTAACATTATAGTGACGAGCAAGAGGGGTGATGAAGGGCCCCAACGACGTAACATATCGTCATTTACCCCCCATGGCTCTGGAAAAAGAGGTGGCCAATACCATGCCAAGATGAATATTGCTAGACGGGTCCATCATGCAATCGAATGCCAGCAAGATCCTTTTGGTTATCTTGTTCAGATTGTGATAGCTAGGGTAGATAGAACGAAGTGCATTGATGATGCGCCACAGTGGCTTGAGTGTGGATGCCAACATGAGTGTTGATCGAAACGGTGTTTGTCGGTGCTCCGGGAGGTAAAATCTTTGAAATGTTGCATTCATTTAACACCCTCTGGTGGCGTCCTCTTGCCAATCTACTCCAGATGTGGCTTCAACTCCCATGGCTCGGGCTAACCCGTCAAAAGTCAAGTGTGGTTTTTTACTCCCGCGGTGATTCGTTGGCAAGCCCGTGAAACAAGGCGTTGTTTTGAATCATCGTGACGAGAGCGGGATTGATTTCAAAGTTGTTGGCGGTCACGGGTGCATGTAGAATGGGAGATTGGATATCCGACGCCCGTGGGGCCATGTAATAGTTCATAGTCCTTGGTTCTTCCTCGGCTCCCGCATCCTCATTTTGGTTCTGAAGCGGATTAGCACCTCGTTGTTGATTCCCTACCATCTCAACTTCAATTTCTACTTCAACTCCTCAAAATCTGGGACAAACATGATGTCCCCTCCCTTCAATCCTCCTTCTTGCTTTCGCTAGCTCCCTCTCACGAGCCAAGAGTCGGAGAGTGCAGTTGAGATCCTCGTCTAGTGGCGCTAAAGGTGCCAGATTGCTCCGGGTCATGCACCTCCCTACACACACTTAAAATAACCACAACACGTCTAGCACAAGCAACACTTCACACAATCAAAACTCAAAGTAAAAGCTAGATTAACACCAAACAATCTTTTCAAAATAATGGCCGAAGATCCCCGGCAATGGCGCCAAAAACTTGACTCATCCCGAATATCATACTTAAATCCCACCTAATGCCCAAGTATAAACCTAAAAGGATTGAAACTCTTGGTGAGAAGCTTAACTCGGGAGTTGTTTCCCCCTTACTAACTACCATGAACTGTGGGATCGAATGAATCGGTGTGCGACAAGGCGATCACAAACCGTTAGGAAGGAGCAGCAGGGGTTGGCAACCACACACTCAATCGCTAGGCTAAGGAATGCATTATTGGCTACAATTGTAGCCCTCTTGGCCCAAGCAATTGAGGGTTGACTTACCTTCTCCCTCAAACCGGGGTTTGGACGACTTAATCACAGTTAACCTAGGTGTTCAATTCGAGTTAAGAGGTTTGCCCTACATTATCCTAGATAGGAGGCATGGAATGCCCAAGAAAAGCCAGCTCAATTTGAGCCTCTTAAGATAAGGGGGTTTCCCTCTAAGCTAGGTTAGAATAGCACAATAGATTGTCGAGCGCACACAATGCACAATCGCCATGAAAAATACCACAAAACTTAAATTAAACACCACCCACACACAATCATTCAATCCACACAATCAACTACATGGTGGAAGTTAGGGTTCTACAACACCCAAGTGAAAAGGGAGACTACTCCAAGCTAGACAAAGGAAGAACACAAAGGAAAAAGGAAAAACCCATCTCTGTGATGCCTCAATCCTTCCTTGTGCTTGAAGAGATCCTCTCTTGAAGAGGAGATTCCCAAATCTTGACTTGGAGCAAACCCTAGCCTCTTCTCCCTCTTGGTTCGTGGCTTTCTCTCTGTACCATGAGCAGAAGAGGCTTTGATATGTCAGTTCACGGTCCAAGTCACAAACCAAGAGGCAGAAGAGGCTAGGGTTTGCTCCAAGTCAAGAATTGTGAAGTTTCTCTTCAAGGGAGGATCTCTACAAGCATAAGGGAGGATTGAGGCATCACAATGAAGGATTTTTCCTTTTTCCTTTTTTTTCTACCTTCTTCTAGCATGGAGTAGTCTCCTATTCACTTGGGTGTTGCAGAACCCTAACTTCTACCATGTAGTTGATTGTGTGTGGGTGATATTTAATTTAAAGTTTTGAGTTATTGTTCATGATGATTGTGCATTTTGTGTGCTTGGAAATCTATTGTGCTACCCTAACCTAGCTTAGAGAGAAGCCCCCTTTCCTTAAGAGGCTCAAATTGAGATGTGTTTTCTTAGGCATTCCATGCCTCCTAACTAGGTTAATGTAAGACAAACCTCTAAACTCAAGTTAGAAATCTAGTTTAATTGATCCGTCCAAACCCCGATTTGAGGGAGAAGGTAAGTCAACCCTCTTTTGCTTGGGCCAAGAGGGCTACTTTCGTAGCCTATAATGCATTCCTTGGCCTAGTGATTGAGAGTGTGGTTTCCAACCATTGTTTCTCCTCCTACGATTCGCTATTGCCTTGTCACACACCAATGCATTCGATCCCACAGTTCATGGTAGTTAGTTAGGGGGAAACAACTCCCGAGTGAAGCTTCTCACCAAGAGTTTCAACTTTCAACCCTTTTACTTTTCAAGGCTTGCACTTTCATTCGTAGATTGTAGAGATTCGTACAAACTTCATTCCGCTAGTCAATTTTTCAAAAAATTGAAGTAGGGGTACATGGACCGGCCCGGGTTGGTATTTAAACATACTATCCCTATATTGAACCCATTTAAGGTTTATACTTGGGCTTAGGTGAGATTTATGTGTGATATTCGGAGCGAGTCAGCAATCCTCTTTGACCAGTTCTAAGACTTTGTCCATCGACGCATAGTGCTCGATAGCGCGTTGCGTAGTCATTTGAGACACGTCACCTTCAACAACTTGATTCAAGATCACCGTGGTGTTCATATCAAAGGCGCTACCAAAGATTTTTACAATTTGTTCTTGTGCGAACCCATAATGAGGGAAAGCAAGAAGTAGACCTTGATAACGCTCATACGCTTTGTACAACGACTCATGATGTCGCTACTTAAATCGAGCAATTTGATCCCTAAGATTGTCGGTTTTACATGAAGGGAAACACTTTTCGATAAAGGCTTTTACCAGTGCCTCCCATGTACCAAATGATCCTTGTGGTAGGCGAAATAGCCAGCTCTTTGCCTTCCCAGTAAGAGAGAACACTTTGTCCCTCAAGACTGTTCTCGTACCAGAGGTGAGTTTCTTCAACAACTCTTTCCGACGCTTCAGTTGGGTTTATGCTTCCAATACCGTTGTTTGGTTACACTATGTAGTTGCCTTCTAAGTTCTTTCGCTGCTATTGCTCAATCTACACAATAAATAAAAGCCAAATGAGAAAACTTGAAGCCCCATTTCAAATTTCCTGCATCCAGAGTGAAAATAGGAAGGACATTTTGGTCTTCACAATTACTTTTTTTTATTCATTAAAAAGTCACGTACTAAGATTCGAACCATGACCACTTTAAAGAAAAGCAAACATCATAACCAATCACACCAAGTACATTTGTTGTATCTTTTTAAATTAAAAACATATAATAGCAGAGAGGAAAAAAGCCTTCCCCCATTTCAAATTCCCTGCTCCAAGAGCGTTTGTAGGAATGGTAGAATAGAGAGTGCCAATTTTTTTCTTTTTCCTCTGTGGAACGGGCCATCTTACCGTACACATGCAGATTTAAACGGGTCCAGGAGTGTCAATTTTTTTCTTTAAGTCCTTTTATTTCTCCATGGTGGTAAAATATATATGAAAAGGGAAAAACAATACTCCTTTTTATTGCTAAAAAGAAAAAAAATTAACAATAAACTAATGCATGGATTCTAATGGGCTAACCGCTAACCATAAAATAAAAGAGTTGAATGGGCCTGACCTACACGAGATTTGTCCATCAAGTAAAACATATGAACATCATGGGTTTGCCATTCTATAACAAGTTATTTTCTCTAGCATAATATATATTATGCTATTATTTTATATCTTAGTGGCTAAAATATAATGTATTTTAAAGTTATTCAATGGTTCAACCTCGACCAACCCAATTAGTCCAATTTTTATCATTTCAAATATATATTATGTAATTATTTGATATCATAATTATTAAATTATAGTGTGTTTTATGGGGAATCGTTTAGTATTTGTTTGTAAAAAAATAAAAAGAAATATCTATTTGGTTATTTTTAACATTAAAACGATCCTAAATATTTTTAGCTTTCTTTCGAAATTCTATAGTTTTATTCCCGAATTAGTGATGCGCAAATGGCGAATTGCAGTCATCTCTTTTCTTTTATTATTTGTTATTTTCAAATAGAAAGTTTAAAAGTAAAGAATAATTAGAGTTTGGCATGGGTCGGTCAAACAGGCTGAATTTCAAGTTTTCGCCCGTTTTGATCAAGTCTAATTTATAATCACATGGTTCCCTGATACCCGATAAAAATCTCAATCCAAACCAGTTTGGCAGGTGAGTCCGTGTTTACCACCATTTTCACAGGAACGGTGGTTCCTATCCCAAATCGTGTTGTTCATTCTTGATTTCTTTAGATTTTATCATGGCTTGGCAAAAACCAGAAAGCACAATGACGACAAGATGGAAGTTTTATAAAGCAAATTAATTGGCCAACGGGCCGAGTAAAAGCTAGCAACGATTGTGAGATGCTCATTTCCCGAAAACCGGCGGGATAGGCGAGATTTTATTCGATTTTCTGGAATTCAGTTTCTATAAACTTACTCCACCTCATCCTATTATAAAAAACAATATTATTTTACAAGATAACATGTACTTGATTTTGGTTCATAAGTTTGATTTTTGATTCGTTGCATCATTCATGTATCTTTCCTACTAAAATTCACTATTTTTATCACGTGTTTCAAAAAAAAAACTATACAATAATAAGCTATACACCCCATTACATTATCAAATTTCATACCTCACATTCCTCCGGCCAACTGGCCGGGGCCCACGCTAGTTAGTTTCTGTGTTTGTATCCATGCTTAGATGAACGGTTTTGGCACGGTATTTTTCTTTCACTCGCGTCAATTCAATTTCACATCCATATATGTCATTTTGTCTTTGCAAGGGTTGAGGGAGGCATATTGGGCTCAAGATAGGGTGCATAACTATGAGCAACCAAATCTGGACCCTTCAAGTGGCTGCAGATCTAAGGGTGGAGAATTAAAGGAATTTATTTTCACTAATTTTCTTGATTGGATCATATATTTTTCATTCTAACTTGGATTTCAATTTTTTTGCATAGATGGAACGAGTTTGTTGTGCTCTACAAAATTATATCCATTTTCAATATTTTTGGAGAAAAAAAATTGCATACCTCTTGTTACCAACTCCATACCATATGGTATCTCCTTCATTTTTTAGTCGTTTTCAAAAACATTTGCACAGAAGGAACCATTTAATCATGATCTATTGGATTTCAAATTTTTATGGGTGAAAAAATTGCATATCTCTCGTTACCAACTCCATACCATACTATACCATCCTGGTATGGGGTGATATTTTTCATACCATATGGTATGTTGTTATTTAATACCACTTCTTTGTAATATAGTATTGACTGGTAATAACAGGAAAAAAATTGTTCCAAAAAAATCAAAGTGGATGTCATTTTGAAGAGCACAATTAACCTGATCTAACTGCGCAAAAAAAAAAATTAAATTCCGAGTTAAAACGATTGAGAAATCGTCCATTAAAGATTAAGTGCAAGAAAATTAAAGGTTTTTCAAGGAGAGAGAAGGAGGCGCTGATGTGGCGGATTCTTATTGGGTTATGCATGGGGTTATAGTACCACAAAGTTACTCACTGGATCTACTCCCGGCATACTGGGATCATCGTCTCAATTTTGTGACTTTGCAACCAAAGGTGCTCCAAAATTTATGTTTTCGTTTGGTCTGGCTGATTTTATTGGAAGAGTCCTTTTGTTATAAAGAAGAGTTTCATGTTCCACGAATTGGCCGATGTAAACCGTTGAAAACTTTGATCAATTAAAAGCAATGTTGTCAGAACCGAACCGGAGCATGGCCCGATAATGCGAACGGCTCGCACTTTAGTGGTCCAACCGACATTTAAAAACCGTTAAAAAACCGGTACCTAATAAACGTTATCAGTATAAATAGTGGACATTTCTTAATCAGAGCTCATCTCTTTCCTTCGAAATTGTGAAATGGAAATAATGATTCAGTTTAAGAGGCCGATGTTTTTGGTTTATTTCAATTTTCTGCAATTTTTTTAATTAAATTTAGTGGCTGAGTGGCAAAAACCGGACGAGCGGCTCAATCGGCTCGAACGGTTAACCGCCTTGGCCGCTCTTCAACCGCTACATAAAACCGAAGCGGCATTTAGACTGTTCCGAATCGGTTTTGTGACCAGGTGGCGGTTTTACAGGTCGGGCCGAACGACTCGGCTCGGCTTTAATAACACTGATTAAAAGGCTTAAGGACTTGTTGTCCTAATGCTTCAATATCCGGGTTTAGTTGGTGAAGGAAAAGTTTGTGAAATGCAGAATCATATATCACTTTGTCGCATAGTTTTGTTATGGCTAGCTCCAGCAGGAGTTAAGCTAAGTTGTAGGGCGTGTCATTTTGTGTTCTGTTTCAGCTCTTCTTCTCTTGAACTGGCTAGTCATGCTTTAGGTATATGTGTTTTTTCATTCTCTCTAGTTGGAATAGAGTGAGAATTGGCTTATTTTTGAAGGTAGAAGAAAATTGAAGTATGATGGAAGTGAGTTGGTATGTTTCTTGATTTCTTAAGCTTATATTTGTTGATACTCATGAGTCTTATCTCAGTCCTCATTAAGTATAATGATCAACTTTGTAACAGGAGAGTGCATGATCAATAATTAATCACTTTCACTAGCTTATGAGTAATGCTGAGCTTCCTTTATGATTTCAAAACCTCTAGTTTTTAGTTTATTATTTGTTGCCTCCGCTTCTTGGTAATTATTGGTTAGCTTCTTCTATCTGCTTCAGTCAAAACATGTTGGAGCTGCTTCACAAGGTTTAATACTCGAGCGAAATTGCAAACTCAATGTACTTAAGCTCTTCTAGCCAAAATCCTTCGCCTGAAACTGAAACCCATGACTGGACTTTGCGTCCTCAACAAAAGAGATCTTCCGTTTCTCAAGGTTTGGTTTACAACTAGCTCCTTCATCTGAACGGTTGCCTGGTCCCTGTCTTGTAAGTGTGTTTATTTTACTTCTGATGCTGGGGAGAAGAGTCGAGCTGTGATGCTTCCCATGTCCTTGGTTCAGTCATTCCCACCTGCACATGAAACAGCGCAAGGAGAAGTGAGGAATAAGGTCCCTAATATACTAGGATAGACCACTAGTATTGACCATGGAAGGATTTCAGCTGCCTTTTCCCCAGGTTTTCCCTATTGAATGAGTAATGGACAAGACTTGTAGATGCGTGATAGAACCCCTACAAACCTAAATCTATTTTTTGACTTAGAACTTTCACCCATACATGTGTCTATTAGAGCGAGATCATACAAGGAACATAATACTTTTATTAATATGCACATAAGATTTAACTAGAGACTCAATTTGAGTAGAGTCAAGCGAGAGCAGCTGAACCATAGCAATCCCACTGATAAGGGACGAGAAGATGAATTAATCAACAACGAGGTGATAAGTAGTGTATCACGAATACGCCACTGACAGTGTTGGAACTTCTATCACCGAGGAGGATAGAAGTTGGTGTGACCTTTCTCTCCCCACCACTCTTCGTACTTTATGTTGGTTTTAAATATTTTGTTTGCAAGAAGTTGAACTAGGGCATTACACTCCTTCCAAATATGCCATAGCATGACCAAACTCCGTTGATAATCTCCGTAATGTTAGACGAGGTTATATAAGTAATAGTAGCCATGGACATTCAATTGTCGAATTGATCTTTTCATAATTATTCTCTTAGGAAACTTTGGGTATGATAATTATAATCTAACCGTTAGATTTATATGGATTAGCTCCGGCTAATCTCAATGGTCAACTCTTCTTTTCTCTTAAATCGAACTTTGGGCTTGGGATTAGAAAATTGGGGTCTGGGCTTTATCCATTTGAGGTTAGGGTATAATATCATACCCCAAACTTGGTTTAATTCATGGTTTAGATATAGATATCTCTCTATAAGTACATGGAGTATAGTATGCTCCAGGAGCACACGAGTCTGGCTCATATATATATATGGTGGCTTCTATCGTACCCCGGGTAAATTCCGGGGTATGGCGTACCTTGATGATCTTGACCGTACGTGTGATCTAGACGGCTGAGATTAAATTGTATTAAATGATTTGTTTTTTCGAAATTTATATTAAATAAAATTACAGATCAACTCATAGAATTAGTTTTTCTTTCATTTTAGTCCATTGTAAACCAAATCGGGTTGGTTCTGTTTAGTTATTGAATTGACCCAAAACCCAACCACCCTAAGAGAAAGGACACCTACCTTGCCCCACCCGCAGCCCTACCCCTCTCCTCCAAATCCCGACCTTGGACCTTCTCTCTTACTCCATTTTTCTGTTCGAATTGGGAATAACCCTGTTCTTCCTCCCTACTCCTGTAAATCATCCCAGCCGTCTCAGAAAATGGCAGCGATAATTGAACCACTCTGTTTCCTCCTCTTATTCTTCTTCGTTTTCCCGTTCTCGACTGTTATATTTCACACCTGTCCTATGATTCCTCCCAATCGATTGTTTGAACCCTAAACTGGCCGAATATCGCAGGTAATCTCGGCGTCAAGCTGTGCAAGCATAAGCACCCCCATCCCTTTGAATGAAAACTAATTGTTGCTTGTATGAGTAATTCACTTGTGTAAACAGCTGGGCAGGCGGAGATGATTGCACTGGAGAAGGCAATGAAAGAGGCCATGGTTCCTTCAGGATCTGCTAGGGAGGTAAGAAAGGGATTTTGAATTGAAATTGCCGAAATTGATTCTCGAACTACAATGTTGTGATTTTGGATGGATCTCTGATATGGATGAGGTGTATTGTAGACTGATTTGGGAAGAGAGGTCTCGTTGTTTGAAGCGGAGGCTACAGCTGTGGAGTCTGTATTTCAAAAATTCTATTCCTACATTTTTTTACACTGAAACCGTGGGGTTCGAACTAAACAGAGACCCCGACAGGCCCAGTCCTGCTTCTATCTTCGTGGTTAACTTTGACAAGGTAAGGGTTTTGACGAATTGTGGTGACGGTTTTATGCATTGATGATAAACCGAGTTAATGTGTATCGGAATTAGGTGCTTAAGATGTCCCTTTCCAGGATCATGTGTGTTTTTGGTCCATTCTTTCAGTAGTCTTTGACATGATCTGTTGAGGAGCTTGTTTGGTGGTTTTCTTTTTCCAGGTCAGAATGGATCCGAGGGACAAGGAAGTCGATCTTGATAGTTTCATGTTTAGCACAGTTGATAAGTTGTCTGAAGAAGATATGAAGAAACAAGAGGGTGATTACATTTATAGGGGGAGCAACTCAAGTTTGTTTGAGCTCAGGCAATTATTATTTGAATGGACGATATGTGACCTCTTTCATTTTAGCCACATTCTTCACTAGTGATGCTTTTAATCATGTTTCGGGTTCTTCCATCTTGATTGAAAAATGGTTTAAGGGTCCACTTGATTGGGCTGGTTGTTGGACGATCCTCCAGCAAATTTCGATGGGTTACTTCGCGAAGACGTGATGGGAATAAGTTTCCCGAGGCAAGTAATCTGGCCAGTTTATCTCTATTAGTTTTTATGCGAATCTCAGAGGTGGCTGTTTCTGTTGCTGCTATTTTGGCTATCTGTCTGCAATGTGAGATTACTGTAGCGGTTCCATTTCTGTTTGTCAAACTAGCCTCTGGCTGTGTACTTGTGTTTATTCGGCTGAATAATAAACGTGTCCTTAAATCGTTACCATAAAGAGGGCATTTGTTGGAAAGGAAGAAACAAAACTAAATGCTAAAATGTTTTAGCAGAACACACTATGCGACTAGATATCCTTAAATCGTTACCTTAAAGAGGGCATTCGTTGGAAAGGAAGAAACAAAACAAAATGCTAAAATGTTTCAGCAGAACACACTATGCGACTAGATATCCTTAAATCGTTACCATAAAGAGGGCATTTGTTGGAAAGGAAGAAACAAAACTAAATGCTAAAATGTTTTAGCAGAACACACTATGCGACTAGATATCCTTGAGCCCTGAATTCGCCTCTTCTGGGAAGCTGCTTTCCTGAATTAGCCTCTTCTGGGAACCTGCTTTCCTCTCTTGGGAAGCTATTTTGTACTCAAGTGTATGAGCTTCAAACCTAGGCGCATTCTGATTTGCTTTCTTGAGCACCTTGTGTCTTATGTAATTGGTAGGCTCTTTGACTAGGTACAATGCCACCTACATTCTTCTCAAATGATTGCATGGCTGTAAGGACAGAAAATATAACGTATTAATACAATAGTTGACATAGTTTTTTTAATGTGCTCGTAGAAATAAATGGGCCTAGGTAGTAGGTGATTTCTTACCCAAATATAATAGTCATCATCCCAAGTTGATCCCATCATCCACACACAAACCCAGATCCCACTATCATTCCTGTTTAGAAAGATGCATTACGTAAGACACAAATATTTTATTTTTCTAGTGAAATTATGACCAATTATACATTCTTACTTGTGTCGTTGTGTAGGAACTTCAGGAGTGGTCAAAGAAAACTCCTTAATCTGTGGTGGTGCACATGTTGATTGAACTTCCTTGTGTAAGGCATCGAACAAGTCGTTCAGAAATTCAATCTACAACGTTCAAAAAGTAACCTATGAATTACAAAATTTTGTTGGAAAATATAATGCCACATAATTGAATTACAAACACGTGTATTGAAGTATGTATTCAATGGCACAAATTTTAACTATACCATTGTGTTAACTGCATTCCTACGGATTGTCTGGCGCTCTTTTGATGGGCATGAATCCAGAATGTGTACTTGTTTCTGGTCCATCAAAATTATAGCTAAATACCAGTGGATGCCTTCATCATTCATCATATCTTTCATGGGAAGACAAACCTTCACAGGTACGAGAAAACAATCCAATTAACTAATTAGTTTTCCGACATAATTCATTCAAGAAATTAAGCAGAAGGGCAGGCATAATTCACGCGCACATATGTTGTGAAAACCACTACTAAATAAGCAGAAATGAGAAGGAAGAATTGTGGAGAAGTCATAACCTTTCTACAGTTACGAGCTTTTGATAGGAATTTTGTATCATATAACTCTAATGCCTTTGCAGATGTCATGCCATAATTAACGACCATATCCTGGTAGGAAAATGAAGTTAAATCATTGAATACTAATCTTACTTAATAAACAACCAACCCTGTGTAAACTGAATTAGAATTACAAAGCAAAAGCAACACTTACCTGCAATTCCGTAGGCAGAAAGCACACTCTTCTTCCACAACCAGTATCGCTTTTAACTTCGTCCAAGGTCAAGTGGCATGCTAACGCTGTAATTACCTAAAACACAATAGAAATAAAATCCAATGATTAAAAATCGTTAAGCACGTTCAGGTCAACTAGAGGCTTTTCGCAGAAGTACTTACATCAGCATCAACGCTTGACTCGGGGCATAAGCTCCATAATGTCTGCCTGGTGTATGATTTCATCATTGTTTTGACCAAAGCTTCATCAGGAGGAAGGTCTTCTGCAAATATATAGTGAGCAAAACTCACTTCTTCGTCACTGTAGTTGACGGCTGTAGGGA
Organism: Linum tenue; assembly: GCA_946122785.1. Lineage (NCBI taxonomy): Eukaryota > Viridiplantae > Streptophyta > Magnoliopsida > Malpighiales > Linaceae > Linum > Linum tenue. Next base: position 38,636,525 of record CAMGYJ010000009.1, on the reverse strand, counting down.
GCTCAAACCTTGTGGTACCCTTCAATCATGGAGAACGAACAAATAGAGGAAATAAGAAGAGGTTTTCACTAGGATTACAAGTGGCGGAGAAAGGAACGAAGGAAAACACCGAAAATAGTGGGCGAAAAGGAAGCATATGTACATCACTAGGATTACATACCTTCATTGACAATTTTTGTGGAGGCGTGAGGGGTTTGTTTTGCACACCTAGCTCATAATGTTCCAGCCCTGGATCAGCATCAAGAACAATCACCTTCGAGTCGGGTATAGGTGGGGGGATGACGTCTTGCATTCTTGTTTTCTTTGCAGGAGATACATAGTTCTCCAATTCCTACAATAATGAACAATCAAGTCAGAATAAGTTTTGTATAAATAACCTACTGTTAAAGCTCCTGGACGAACCATAGACTCGGCTAGAGGACGCGTTAGGCGTACAGTAGACTGGCCGCTCGTCATCTTGTTCTTCTCCCTAATATAATTGTACAAAAAAGCAACGAGAGAGTGGAATATAAGAACAAATACAACGAAATAGCTGACTAAAAAGTTAAAAGAAAACACATTAGCGGATTGCAGAACTTACACTTCCTTCCCCATAATGTTACAGACACAATGTTGACCAAAGGGCCTCTGCGCTACTTTTAGTTGAATGAGTTTTGGGCAAGATGTTTGGCCATATTAATAGATGCGCCAGAGGGGTGTTTAACCTCGTCTATTAGGAAAACCCGTGAGATATCAATTAGAGTTTTTTTATATGTGGGAACTTCTATATTTATCCACCTCATTAAATGAACTTAATAAGGAATTAACTAGTTACGTGTGAACTTCTATATTTATCCACCTCATTAAACCGATTAGGGGCTTCATTTTAGGGTTTTAAGGTTCGAAAAGACATGACCACGAAAGCAGATGGAAGAAGGGAAGAAGACGATGCCAATTTAACCTCCTTGGTTGGTTGTGGCTCCGCTAGTTTATGAATTAAAGTTTGGCCCATTTTCAACCAATAAATTAAGAGTGATCTAGGCTTCCCGCGGCAGGCTTGGTTATGCGAACCAAGGAGGTTATTTAGGCCCACTAGTTTTATTTAAATAGGCCAAACGATCAGTCCAGCCCATGGATGTTTGGACCCAAATTGTTCTGTTAAAAACAAGGATTTAATTTCACAGCTTATATACAACATCCGTTAGGTTTTTCATAGTGAAGCGCCAGCGGAGAGGCTAGTTCCTTAGTACTACTTTGGCTAGTTAGGGTTAGTTGGCTTGGACAATCACAAGCGCGACGATCATGGAAGACGATGAAATCGTCGAAGTGGAAAACAATGAAGATATTAACAACAGTAACGGTTCAACTATTCACAACGTTCACCAAAGTTTAGAGGTAGAAGATGATGATCTTGCTGATCTCTTACTTCTACAGCAAGAAGATATCTAGAAGCTAAGATTCGCTAACACTGAAGAAGCCTATGATTTTTGGAGGAACTATGGGCTGGTCACCGGCTTTGACGTCAGAAAAGAAGATATTGGACGAGATAAAGACAAGGTCATGATATGGCGTCGGTTTGTATGTTCTGGTCAAGGAACAAAGCGCGACCGAAAGGGTGAACGAAAGAGGGAACCAAAAGGAGAGACGAGATTTGACTGCAAAGCTAGGATTCGTGTACGACTAGACAAGTCAGATGGGAAGTGGTTTGTGGATACCTTTCATAACGTGCACTCTCACGTAACGGTTCCAAAAATATACAGACACTACATGAAAGGGAATCGACAGTTGAGTGATGCAGTTAAAGCAGCAATCAATTTCCGGAGAGCAGCAGGAATGAAAACATCACAGATTGTTTCACTAGCGGTTGCAGAGGCAGGAGGCTATAGCAAGATGGGGTTCACGAGGAAAGATGCGTATAATTACGTGGACAAAGATCGGAAGGAACAGATTAGTGATGGTGATGCTGCGACAGCACTAGCTTACCTACAGGCGAAACTAAGTGCGGATGAACAATTCGTAATTGAACTATAAAAAGACGATGAAGACAGGCTTGTTAACTTGTTCTGGGCAGATAGTATTTCAGTGGCTGATTATGCATGCTTTGGAGAATTATTGGCTTTCGATGCGACTTACAAAAAGAACGTCTACAATATGCCTCTAGTCATTTTTTCAGGTACTAATTCTTTTACTTTCGGTTCATAGTAACTTATATTTTCATTCCTATAAAGTATAAAGAATTTATTCATTGAAACTTAATACCACACGTTAAAGAGCCTAATGCAATATCACTTCCATGCGTTATGGGTACAGTGTAATTCTTGTCTTATTAGTGAAGTAATTTTAATAACCTGTTTATTTTTTAGGTGTGAACCACCACTTCAACAGTTGCATATTTGGATGTTCATTTTTGGCAAATGAGAAAGAAGAAAACTATGTATGGGTTCTAGATGCCTTGAGGAGAAGGTTGGGCGGTGTAGATCCTAAAACTGTTGTTACAGATGGAGATAAAGCCATGCGCAATGCAATTCAGCAAGTATTCCCCGATGCGACACATCGTTTATGTGCTTGGCACATAGACAAAACTATTGCCAGAAAAGTGAGGGACAATCCTAACTTCTTGCCACAATGGAAACATTTCGTGTCAGCTGATTGGGAACCTTCAGTATTTGAAGAGAAGTGGAAAACAATGGTCGAGGAGTGCTCACAGCAGCATAACAATTGGGTTTCACATCTATTTGACCAAAGAACTGAATGGGGGTATACATACTTGCGCTCAAAGTTCTTTGCAGGCTTGTCAACAACGTCTAGATGTGAAGGAATCAACTCTCAGCTTACCAAGTATATCGAAAACAATCATAATCTACTTGAGTTCTTTATTCATTTTGATCGTTGGGCTAGGGATATGAGGGAGATGGAGCAACAAGCTGATTTTGAGTCCATCCATCGTGAACGGACAATAACGTCTAATATATTAGTCTCACTTCAGAAGAGTGCGTCTAAATTATTCACAAAAGAAGCCTTTTTCAAATTCAGAGATGAGGTTGAAAAGTCGGGAGCTTGTGTAAGGCTGGATTCAGAGATATCGGAAAACCAACGCATTTACAGAGTGACAATGTCAGGTAAACAAAAGGTTTTTCAGGTCACATACACAATTGAGCCCTTCGCTATGGAGTGTAGTTGTAACTATTACCACTATATGGGAATACCATGCGCTCATATGGTTCATCTACTGAAAGAAGAGGGTATGCTGGAACTTCCAGAACGGTTGGTAAAGTTAAGGTGGTCAAAGAAGCCGAAGACACTTGATAGCTTACAACAACCACACAATATGGACGAGGCTAGACTATTCACATTCAGGTTTGTAGTTACTGTATAAAGCTGGAAATTGTGTGTTACTGTGTTTAAGAAAGCAGTTCAGATGTGTTTATTAAATACTAAGGTGGTACCAGAGGGCGTTGACCCGTTTTAGAACATAAGCTTTCACTTTTTCGTGACGTTTTAACAGAATAATATTGAATGTGGTTTTCAGATATGGGCTTCTTCAACAAAGCAGCTCCCAGTTATGGTTAAAAGGGGCAAAATCAAGCGAAAGTTTCAACCTTGCTCGTACAGGAATTGCATCCATATGTGAATCGCTAGACATGATGAACGAAGGTGATACTGAGATCCCAGATATCAATAGACCAAAGGCAAAAGAGAAACTTTTGGATCCACATCCTGTGAAATACAAAGGTTCGGGTGGACAAGAAAACAAAAGGAAGAAAGGGGAGCAACGAATGTGTAGCAGATGTGGCGTATTGGGTCATAAAAAAAGCACTTGTAAGAAGCCTCCTGATTATGAGGCCTACAATACCAGAACCTACTGATACTGAAACTAATGAAGAACCAAATAGTGAAAACGTCACCAACAACGGAGCTGACCAGCAAGCACCACACATTGGCAGAAAACCAAAACATTGCAGTAAATGTGGGAAGGATACTCATAATGCCAGAACTTGTCCAGAGTTATCAGAGGAGGATACTGAAGAGGATGTTGATACAACCGACATCCCTGATTCACCAACTGTAATATTAGAAGTTCATTGTGCATGTCTAGAATACTTTTGGGAAACAATTATTTTCGTTGGAACTAAACTTTATATATTCAATGTTGCAGAAGAAGCCATGTACTAGAAGGGAAGGCCTGAGGAGCAGCAAGAAGGCTAGTTGAAAAGATTGGCATGGATTCTAATAACCGGAGACACATTTCGAATCTGGCCATTTGTTTGATACTCTATGGACGAGTTAGGTTCTTTGATTGGAGGACGTTATGATGTTTGGTTGGGTATTTTCATACTTTCTGGTCCTGGTTGTTCATGTTTTAGGTTCATTAAACTTCTTTTCCAATCAACAATGTATGCCTCTACTTTTGCTGGTCCAGATTATTTTTGTGTTCTAGTTGAAAAACACTCTGTATTGAAAAATATCTAGCTTGGAACTAAACACTAAGCACTAAGCAGAAGAACGAACCTGAGGTCAAAAACCGAGCACAGAGCAAAACCGAGCAACAACCACAGCCACAGGTCTCAAACCACTCTGAACGCTTTGATTACAATCCGAACAGCTTGCCAATGGAAATTAATTGAGGCCAGAAACAAAAATTATCGAGCCTACAATAAAATCAAGAGCAGGGACGAAAAAAATTGAATGGACCGCTTGATTCATTGGATCTGATTACAATCCTCATCGATGGACAATTGAGGACCCGAGAACTTCACTCCGCGTTGGTACAAAGGCTATTCTGTCAAAACTCCAAATCAGTGATAGACCAACACAAATGAGAGAAAGGACAGAGAATTTAGAACATACCTCCATCAGGACTCGCATGCAGCAGCGCCGCCGTCGATGGGAAGAGAACCCAAAACTAAAATCGACAACCCGACCTTTGGCTGAGATTACAATATATGATTATGAGAAGGAGAAGGAACGAAATGACGATTGTGGGAAGGGTTTGGTTCCACTCCGGCGGGTTGACGAACAAGCAAGGTGAAAGAACGAAATGAAGAGAAGGAAGTCAGAAAGGTAAAGTTGGGTTGGCAATATTTTTATTTTTTTCATAGGGTGGAAAACTAAAATCGTTGAGAGAGGGAAATTTGACGGAAAAATGTCTTGGGTTCGACACCCATCAGAAGCATTTCAGTTTTGGTTTTAAGTTATTACTATTGGGAATAAGCCCGCGCTTCGCTGCAGGATGATTCATATTAATAAGCGTACACAATTGAACAAAGAATGTTGATTGCAGTCCAGCGGATGGCAGTTTGGAAGCCTAATTTTTGGCTTGGGTTCGAAACCCATCAGCAGCATTTCATTTTTGGTTTTAAGTTATTCCCCTTGCAACTTATTTCATTAAGGACATCTGCATATCAATATTGTCTAACACTGAATATAGGTACTTCCCTAAAAAAAAAACACTGAATATAGGTACATATGCAAAAGTATTTCCCAAAATGTGTCCTAAGCATTCACAATAGATTCACAGTTTGACCGAACTACCTGATTAAGCCAGGTGGTAGTTGTTACATGACAAAAGGCTAGACCAAAAGTGTTGTCAATTATGTCAGGGCTTAGGTAGAAACAGCAAAAGGCGGTCAATCAGTAGCAGTTATCCTGATTCAAAATGTAGCTGGTCGAAGTTGATGTTCAATCGTCGAAAGCACAAGGATCCCAAAGTGTGGCAACCCTGATGTGCGGCACGGTGCTCTGACCTGGGTTTGGCCATGCAATGTACAGTTCTGCTGCGAAGGTCTTCTTGCAGTTTTTCTTGATGATGTCTTTTATTTCATCTTCGTTCAGTTTGAGATACTTTGCCGGCATCATGCAGAGTATTGACAGAGCTGCCTCGTGGTTGAGTACAACATCGGCCTGGGATGATTCAGATTTGCACCTTGCCTCGATTTGGTAATGTAGTCTGGTCATAATAGAAGCTCGTTAGCTTTGTTGAGAATAATGCAAGCGTTCCTTGCCAAAAGTGCAAACCAATCAATTTAAATATTTAATCTCACCTTGGCGTTTCCCGAGTGGTTCTGCAAGCATCTATTTTGCATAGGACATGAGTGAACTTGATTATGGTTCGGTAGAGGGTTTGAAATATAAAAATTGTTTTTGCCAGGTTAGAGTGCACGGCAATAGCAAGTGAAACATAATTGAATGTTGGGATTTTTCAAAGCATCATAATATACCTCACAATGTTGTGGTATTGAACTCAAGTCTTCTTTTATCTGAGCAAGTGTTCTTCTTGGGGGGCGAGGGTAGCGTAAGTATCCCATCCTTTCAGCTGTTCCATAGATTATGTACTTGATCGGTTTGCGGCATGGCAGAAACCTGAGTTTTGCAAATAGATGTCTATGTTAGGCTAAGTTGTTGCAATGAAAGCATATTTGAAGTGAACAAATTGTCTTAGAGATTGTTAGGAAATCAATACCTGTTCATGACTCTTTCAGTGGTCTCATTGTATGAACTGATAATCAGACGACTGGCTTGTGTCGATTCCAGCTCATATATACCATCATCGTTGCATGCATCGGGCACGGAGACTACCGATGTAACTGTGGTTATCAGCGGGAGGTGCGACTCTACATCTGCTGCTTGTTGGAGGTAACCAGCGACATCGTAGCCACAGTACTTCACAACAGCCTTGTTCCCACTGTTTTGCAAATGCAAACAAGATATAAATTATTCGCTTTCGAAAGTTTTAACGATCTAAGGTACATAGTTTAGTATACCTGTAGTCTTCAATAACCAGATGGAAATCAAGCATGCCATCTTGGAGGGCATTTGGTAATGTGATTCGCCGTACGCAGCCTATGTCATCTGTAATTGCATAGATGTTATGGGATTTTTAGTGTGTGTTGGTCGTGAAAGTGATGTACATTGCTTTACCTGCGTGGCAGTGGAAACTTTCAAACTTTGCAGGGACCATTGAGAAATGAGAGTTCATGAATGAGTCGAGGGGAAACTTAGGATTGTTCTGGTCTTCTTCGATGTTGTCAATCAGTTGCTCAGAGTTCATGAGCAGCCGCAGTTCTCCTGGGACAATGCGTTTGTTCTTACTCGAGGGGATTGTAACAATAATGCTAAGGCGATACAGACGACCAACTTTGATCCTCGCCATCACGTCATCAATGTCCTTTTCATATGCCAGAGCTTCAATAACTCGTTTCTGCGGGATTAGCAGGTGTAAAAGAATGTTTAGATAAGCATAAGCAGCTGGTGTTTTTTTTGCTGGGAAATCGTAAACAAACCTTTTTGTCCATCCAGAGCATGCGCAATGCTGGCGTTTTCCAAACCTTTCCGTCAATGACTTCTGTCCACGTCTTTAGAAGCCGAGCTATCACAGTACGGTTGTTGGTTCCCAACCGCAAACCTCGAAACGTCATCGAAGCACAAATGGGGTCTACAATAGAGACAAGAAACACACTAAGTGGAGTCACCAGTAAGGTTTTGCGAATCAATCGAATCCAGTACCAATTTAGACCTACAGAAACACAAACATCGAACCTTGGGGATCGGTGGGGTCCTCGTAATCCAGCGAGGCGACTGGGTTGTCTCGGCGGAAAACTGCCATAGTTCGTTGGTCCGCTGCGATCTTAGTAATCTTTATTAGAGGAATATGATGTTTTCTACTGAGTGGCGTGCTTAGGACCAGACAGTGACATACCTTGGCGCTAGGGTTTTCACCGTGGTCGAAAGGGCAGTTTTTACCGCCGATGCCAGCGAAGATCTGGAACGAGGTCTGTGTTGTCGAGGGAGGCAAGATCAGGGCTTAAGTAAATTGAATGCGGCCTAAAAAAGACAGGCCGGAAGGCTGATTTGGGCCTTCTGGCCCAATGGTTGCTGCTTTTGGCCACAAATGTACATACCTATTATTCAAAGGTTTCATCTTCGGTTTAAACCAACAGGAAATCTCCAAATACGACTACCTATACGATACATCTAAATACACAATCCAATGACAAAAATTTCAGGTTGGCTAATTTCTTTGGAGTGACATGATAATACACCATCTACTTGTCAATTTTCCGGTTTATTAATTTCTGTTTACTTTTCAATTGACATCGATAGCCAAAAGTAACCGGCAAACCTTCACGTACCTACTAATGTACTACGCGAAGGACATACTTACAAGCAAAAACCGTAAACCCTAGACCCTAAAACCCTAAAACACTAAACCCTTAACCATGAACCCTGAACCCTGAACCCTGAACCCTAAACCCTAGACCCTGAAACATAGACCCTGAAACATTAAACCCTAAACCCTAAACCATGAACCCTGATCCCTGAACCCTAAACCCTGAACCCTGAATCCTGAACCCTAAACCCTGAACCCTGAACACTGAACCCTAAACCCTGAACCCTGAATCCTGAATCCTAAACCCTAAACCCTAAACCCTAAACCCTGAACCCTAAACCCTAAACACTGAACCCTAGACCCTGAACGCTGAACCCTAAACCCTAAACCCTAGACCCTTAACCCTGGACCCTGAACTCTAAACCCTAAACTCTGAACCCTAAACCCTAATAAAATCATGTTTGCCCATAAAAGAGCCGAGAATGCCCATAGTGAAACTGCAGAACCGGGACGGCCCTATTGGTCCAACGGTCTGCTACTAATAAAAGAAAATCATAGTACTACTATTATTGAAGCCAACGCCGACCTACACAAACAAGCAACCCTAATAAAGTTAGCTCTAACGCTGCAGTTGCTTTCCTGACTCCTACTGCTCTTCCACTTTTCTTTAACACGGAACCGCCATCGCCTCTCTCTCTCTCTCTCTCTCTGATTGATGACACGGAACCCTGAACCCTGAACAGTTTTTTTTTTTGGAGAAACCGCAGAACAGTCTTTTCCCATTCCCTCCATTCCCTTTCTCTTTGGGGTAAAACGAACAGTCTTTTCCCATTCCCTTTCTCAAAATCACCCCGCTTTTTCTACCAAAAAAAAAAATCACCCCGCTTCCATCTGTTCTTCACCTGCAATTCTGCAAGAAACCCTCGATGTCGAACCCATCTTCTTCGTGGGTCGCCCAATTCAATCCGGGCGACCGGGTCGAGATCAGCCCCCGCGATGTAGGGTTCCGCGGCTCCTGGTACGCCGGCACCGTCGTCCGCCGCGAGGCGAAGAACACCAATCGTTACGTAGTCGAGTACGACCAGCTCTACGCGGACGAATCTGGGGAGAAGCTGCTGCAAGAAACCCTCGATTGGATCCAATTGCGTCCGCCGCCGCCGCCTCCCGAGAAGAAGGTCCAGTTCAAGTTCGAAGACGAAGTGGAGGCCTTCTACAGCGACGGCTGGTGGGAAGGGGCTATTATTGCGGAGCACTCCGGCGGGAAATTCGCGGTGTTCCTCAGAGGCTTTGAGGAGCAGATTGTGTTTGAAGAGAAAGATTTGAGGTTGCCTGTTCAGTGGGTTAAAGGGAAGTGGGAGTCGCGATTCGAACAGGTTCATCGGGAGAAAGAGGTGAGCTAATTCGATTTTATGACTTTTCCTGCTCCGTTGCTTGGTATAACAATTTTAGGGAATTTTGAATCTCGATCTAGTTAGGTTGAGGAAAGTAGAGAATGTTGGGTATTAGCGGAATTGTGGTGGAAAATAGGATCAAAACAAAGGAAACAATTGGTGTTTAATCACTCTTTTTATAAATCACTCAAACAAACAAGGCCTTAATTTTTGGCTCTTGTTGCTTACAAACACATAGATACAAAGACTTCTTTCTTTCTTTTATGTCTCTTCCCCATTGCACTATGACACACCCCATGCATACATATATAATACACAATTGAAGAAGAAAGAAACTAATAGAATGACCCCATATACTCAATGCAAGTGAGCCCTCTTCCATCATCATCTTCTCTTCCACGATACAACACAACACATGCATGAGTTAATACCAAATCCAATCATGTTCTCATGCATTGATATAGCCTTATCAATTTTGTCTTCAACTTCCAATCCACTTGCTGCAACTTGCTTGAATTAGTTTGATGATGTCTCTTACATGTGCTCTTGTTCTTCATGTCAACATTGGGGTAGATATTGATAATTGATCAATCAATAATATTAGGCCTACCATGTGAAGTGTTTTGGGGTAAATTTATTGCAAATTACCTTTTAACAGAGAATTGGGTGATCAGAGATGGCATTTGTTCTTTTTCACAATGTCTCAACCTCGTTGAATCGCTTCATAAACATGCAGATGTGGCTAAACTCAAATTGTTCCAAGGAAGTGATGAAGTTCACTCAAGGAATGCAAGTCGAGGTGCTAACTGACGAAGACGGTTTGAAAGGTGCTTGGTTTGCTGCAACAATTATTGAACCTTCGGGTGAAGACAAGTACCTTATTGAGTACAAAACCCTGAGGAATGATGATGATACTGAGTTTCTCAGAGAAGTCATTCGTGCTTGCAACATAAGGCCTTGTCCGCCGGAGATCATTGTTGTGGATGGATTCAAGGTGTGGGATGAAGTAGATGCTTACTACAACGAGGGCTGGTGGGTTGGCGTGATTGCAAAGGTCTTGATCAACTCCAATTACGAGGTTAGCTTTATAGAGTATGATGAGAAGATAACGTTCAATCAGGCTGATTTGAGGCCACATCAGGACTGGTTAAACGGCAAGTGGGTTGTTCCCTCAGATGTCTGACTTTTATGCTCTCAATTCTAAAAACACTACTAGCCTTTGTTCTTGCATGTGGTCTTTCTCTTTCGGTGTTGTCTGTTACCGTTGTGCATCTGATGGTGGGTGTCGGTGGTGGGGTTTGGTGGTGTTTTTTTTTTCCTTGCTTCTTTTTTTTTTTTTTTGGGTCTGTTGTTTTTGGTGGCTCCAGGTTCTCTTAGACTAGCCTACAATCCTTCCTGGATTTCGGTCCAAACTCTCTATCACATTCCTATTTTGTAATGAAATCTGTCCGCCACAACTACTTATTTTATTCTTCTTTGCTCAACTCACAATTGCAATCATGTGGACCTTAAATTTGGAGGCTGATTTGGGCTATAATAAGGATTAAGCCCAACGAAGCAAATTAATGGATAATCTCCAACTTAATGCTAACAAATTAATGACTAATCTTCCAAAAAAATTTGATAGACCCCGTATTAAACCGACATCTTTTAATTAAACACTTTAACCAAAAATAGTTTACCGATCAAGAACACAAAGTTACCATGCCCTCTATTCCCTCACCAGTCACCACACGTTGGAGAGCCAAGCAAAGGTATAATTGTCGTTTCAAGTAATTAATCATTTGCTAGTGGTTTGTATTATTTGTTTCTTTTACATATCACCCAAGAGATCCAAGTGCACTCCCATGGCAAACCCACGTGGAAAGTAATGAGGCAACTATGTATTTCCACCCCATTTTTCCTCTCATGGTCGGGTATAGACCAAACTAGTAACAAGCTGAGTCACCCTAGTTGACCACCCATGGAGAGTTTCTCCAATGACATGCACGTAGCAAAGGAAGTGATGGTTGACTTACATTTAGTTTCTTTGCTTGACAAACATAAATAAGGCCCTCCAATCTTTCCCTGTAGACACGTTGACATGAGGTGGACGATTACAATCAAAATGAGTTTCTTCTGAAACTCAAACTAGATGAGCAAACACATGAGCTTGGGACCACAACAAAGCATACAAATCCTCCTTCAACATATCCGAACAAACTAGAGAATCCTGTCGCATCGTATGTGTCTGACGCATACGAGTCGTTTCCAAGAGTGAACTTCTTGTTGTTATCCTACTCCACCAAGCAAACGACCCCTTAGTAATGACTAATTAGGATGAAATGAGTTGTTTGCTAGCTCGAGCCAAAATTTTGATCGACATTTTGTCAAATTTCCGGTTTATTAATTTCTGTTTACTTTTCACTTGACTTCTATAGCCAAAAGTAACCGGCAAACGACCCCTTAGTAATGACTAATTAGCGTGAATCTTAGAGCCATTATTGGTACTTTCTTATGATTTAGGGTTCTGACATTTTAATTTTGTGGTTCTAATTATCGTAGAGGAAGAGGAAAGGGTCCCCGATTTGGATCTCTAGCCTGCCTGCTCTAACGGTGAAATCGCCAGCTCAAGACGTTCCGTCTCTTATCTGGTCCCGTCCCAAAATCAAAATCCATCGAAGTCCATAGGGTTAATAAAAGCACAACGATCACCAGCCCAGCAATCCATTCTTAAAATACCTCTGATTCCAATTTAAAAGAGTTACTTAAAAAATAATGTAAGGGCCGGCCCATTGACCATGTAGTTGTTATAAATTTGGGCTGTAAATAGAGGCCCATAAGTCCATCCTTAAAAAAGTAAAAATCTCTATATTGGATTGCAAGGGAAAGCCCCATTTAGTCACGTTTGGATCAATGCTTATCCCGTCACATCTACTATGAGTAATTTGTTCAAAGTAACATAACTAAATTAAATTCATATGTTACATCAAGTACCATCTCAAAAGGATAATAAAGCTACAAAAGATATTAGCGTTCACATATCCATTACGCTAATAGATCATTAGAAACTACAGAAAGGTGGAGCATTACTAACATTAATCCTATCATATTAATAATACCCAATGCTACTTAGTTATCTAAAGCCGGGAACAACTTAACCAAAAAAAGATCAGAAAAATGCTCCACGTCGTTCCAAGGACCGAATGTAACCAAGACTTTATATGCCTTGTCACTAATCATATTCAGTAGTGTAACATACTCCGCATTTTCAATCTCAGAAGGACTGGCAACAGAAGACATTATTCTTCGTAAGTAAGCTGATGGGAACACGACCTCAACATCAGACAAGTCATCTTCAATGGTCAAGTGAATCAAATATATGTTCGATGCCTCAGACCAAGATCTCCTCAACTCTGTTACAATGCCAGACAAAATGTACGACTTCCCCTGAAATAATCCAAAACATAAAGAGGCGAAAATAATACGAAATCAGATGCAAATTATTGAGATAAGAGATAGATATGGATAGATAAAACAACATGTTATCTTAGTCACCTGATTACCACCATTCATTTGCATTGGGATAAGGTCTATAGTATCCACGGTGTCCCAAATTGCTGCGGCAGTTTGATAGTTTAGATTCATAACGAAATCGTCTCCCATGGTAAAAGACCTATAATTTAGATTTTTAGCAATATTAGCAACTATATCGACAAAGGTTAGAGTTCTTACACTAATCAACTAATCATGTAAAACAGAATATAAACAAACTATAGGAAAGCAAGACATGACTCTGTCAATCCTTTAATGGATTTTTCAATTGGACCTATATTTTACTTCTTTTGACTTATTCTTTGTTGATTCTTACATGGAATTTTTCAACTGGACTCTACTACGTTTTATACAAACAATATATAATGTTTTGTTTCTATACAACACACACTACGTAATCAGATCCAAGTTAAATAATTTTGAAATATATATCCTCAACTATGGATCAATGCTATGCTAAAATCGAAGCAATAACAATTAATCATGTCTCTAAATTGAATAGGCAAACTACATTGTATTAGAAAGCATGCATTCTAACTCACCGGTGGAGCTCGCAAGTATTTTCTGGGAGTCTCTTCCTCAAAAACTTTCTGAATGCTAAGATTTTAGTAGATCGGGAGAAAGCAAAGTTGAAGGATAGCCGGCGACTATACTTTATGAGTGTGCTGGAAAAAATTGTCGACGCTGTTGATGAGAGGAAAGAACAGATTTTTATAAGGTAGGGTTTTAGAAATTACCTCCTGGAGATGGCGAAATGGGTTCAATGTCTGTCAGGCAGAGAGGAGGACAGCAACATGCATCCATGCAATGGATTTGTTCTCCATTTGGTTTGTTCGTCGGAAAGTGAACAGAGTAGTGGAAGCCATATGGGAAGAATGGAGTTGAAAGGTCTTCGGGGGTTTTTTACGCGGTAGCGTTGTACAAAGTACCTCCTGGAAATGCCGAGATGGAACTGATGTCGGTCAGGTAGAGAGAAGGAATTGAAAATGCGTTCATGCAATGGATTTGTTGTGCATTTGCTTTCTTCGTCGGATAGTGAATAGAGCAGTGGAAGCCGAAAGGGAAGAAGGAAGTTGAAACGTCTTCTGGGTGGGGGGGGAGGGGGTTTTTTTTTTTGTTTTGTTTTTGTTTGATCCAAATGTGACTGAAGAGGGCTTTCCAGTTTGCAATAAATGGCCGGTTGGTGATCCTTTATAATGGGCTAAATGAATAAATGTTGACGGGCCGATAAGACAAGTCCGCTAATGGGCCTGGTGAGAAAAGCCTAAGTAAATATTTGTAACTGCCTTATTTGTAATTCTCCACTAACAATTGTCCATTAAAAAAAATAAACTGTAATCATAAGTAAAACCTGAATTGAAGTTCAAATAAATCGATCAAATATTTCTGGGAATACTATATTCACCATTGAAGTGACATCCTCTCCATTCTCATTGGCACTCAAAATCTTCAATCCAAGCTAGATATTTTTCAATACAGAGTGTTTTCCGTGTGTGCACATGTGGTTGAAGACATTGTATCTGAATATTGGTTACTGACTATAGACCTGTTGTGCAGTGGTTTTCCAAGAAGAGGACAGATGGGCCACTCCGCTTATGCACACCGGTAAGTTTCAAGTATACCCTTTCTTGGTTTGCTAGATCTTAATGAAAACAAGAATAATGAACTGAACACAAAAATAATCCGGACCAGCAAAAGTAGAGGCATACATTGTTGATTGGAAAAGAAGTTTATATTTAAGCACCTTCGTATTTTTATTTTCAAGTTCGCTCTTGTTATTAATTTTCAAGTTCGCTCTTTCTTATGAATCACGAATACTAATTTTTGATTGTTTGTGGCATGTAGTGTAGTATGAAGCAACAAACAACCCATAAGGAAGCAACAATTCAATAAAAAGGGCAGGACCCGTACAAAATAACATTGTGTTCACACACTTAGTACACTTGGATAACAAGAGAAATGGCATTAAGGCCGACACTAAGCAAATTTACTAGATTTCTATTGACTTTGCTGTAATGGTCCTCAGTTTCCACGAGGAAAGAATAGTTTGACCAATAACAGCTCAAAATACCCATGGTTCCAAGGACCCAATGTGACCATAAACTCATAAGAGTTTCCACCAAGCAAGTTGACAAGGGTAACGAAATCGGCATTGGCCATGTCTTCATCACTTACTACATCTGAAAGGATTTTGCGTAAGTTTGCCGATGGGAAAACAACCTCAACATCGAAATAGTCATCCTCAATAACTAAGTGGATCAAATGAACTCTAGATGCAGCACGCCATGATGTCCTGACCTCGGTGACACGTCCAGAGAAGAGGTAAGAAGTGCCCTGGTGTTTAAAACAACAAATGGATTTTCAAAACAAAATTAACAAGCATTAACAAACACAAAAAGTGCAAACGAGAGCGAGAATGACGAATGACAAAAAAAAAATTATTTCAATAACCTCAACGTCACCATTCTCTTGCAACAATATAAGACCGAGTGATTCCGTAAATTCAGACATAGAACCTGCTTCCTCATACCGCAGCTTTGCAACGAAACCAGGCTCAACCATAAAATCCCTACAAATAGAACCGTTACTAATGTCTGACCATACGAAAAGGAAGCGGAGTAGACAGTCTAAGGATTAGTTGGTAAACAATACTTACGGGTACCATTGAGATACACGATCCATTGTAAGAAAATTACACCTACGAGTATAACAACACACTACGTCAGATACTCTAATCCACCGTACCAAATAGTTAAAAAGCATTTAGAAAAATGTACCTGCGGCGGTTGAAACGTGGTCGGCGGCAACTCGTTGTTAGTCCGGGAAGGAAGGAAGACACCGATTGGAATTCCTTTTTTCCACAGGATTTTCCTTCGCCTGCTCTTCTGTCAACAGACGACAACCCTACCCTTGCTGCTCTCTCCCTAACTTTCTCCTGCCTTTCGTCCTGGGAACTTTCTGCCGCTCTTCTTCCCACAACCCCTCGAGCGAATCAGCGGCGGCGGTGGCAGGCGACGATGGTGGCTCGGAGGTGGAGACCAGTATTGAGCGACCGCCGACCAGCGGTGGATTGACTGGCGGAGGCGGAGGCGGAGGGGGAGGCTTGCATGCAAGGGAGGCGGAAGCGAAGGAAGGACGAGAATGGAGGTTAAGTTTTCTTTCTCAAGGAAAACAGAGAAGCCTGCGCATGGGGGGAAGAAAAAGCAGGGATATGGATCGATTGCTTGATTTTGTAGGCTAGTCTTTCAGTTGTTCAACTTTGCCATAATTGATCTGTGTTGGGAGTTGGGACTTGGGAGAATACAAATAATGCGAAAAGGCGTTGTGCCGCCGATCTGCTATTGCTAAGGGCCTTATTGGGCCTGGTACAAAAGGCATGTTCGAATTCACATGAGGCCTTTTTAATGGCCAAAAAATACGAGGCCTTTTTAATCAATCGATCGGATTATTTAGACAACAAATAATCCGAATCGATAGTGAACAAATAATTAGGATCTCAAAACAACCTATGGTACTTTAGCTGTCTAGCGAATTTCACTGATCATCTAGAATGACAAAGAACAATTGTTCCACGTGATAGGATCATCTCCGACAAAAATCTCATAAGATCTTCCTTGATCTATCATAACCTCATCGTGACTTGGCCATAGGTATCGATGTCATGAAAGTGCCTGATATGAATATATTTATAAGGAAGAAGACATTCTACCTCAACCGACAAACTTCTATCAATGTAAAACTTCTATCGATGTCAAGTCTCACTTTTCAACTATAATGTTATATACTATGTTACATGCGTCTTAGTATATGAAATCGTTTACGCTACAAATTTTTTTAAAGCAACACTGCATCTCTTTTATAATAACAACCAATCCATTTTACACGCATCAATGTCAAGGCAGAATATTGAACCATTCGGAACATGGAGCTTTCACGTTTATAAGTTTGTCAAGGCAGAATTTCAAACTTAGTCACTAGACTGCACTACAAATGCCCTTTCACGTGGTTTAGCAAAGGTTTGTTTTGGGATGTACTAGTCCTTTGTACTAGTTTTGGGTTAACGCAAAGTTGCAAGGTGGAGGTGGGCACAACGGTGGTGTGTGACAAAAATGACATGTTGTGTAGAATTACTATTTATGAATAGTTGTAAAATAAAATTCTAAATAGAAAAATGAAATTTTTTCCAAAAACTTGACTAGCAAGGAGAGGGTAATCAACTACGAACAAGTGATTTCAAATGAAATTATAAAAAAACTAAATATAGTGGTTGAAACTAGTATTCGAACCCTACACCTATTCTAGCAAACTTAATAGTAAACTACTAGCTTAACCACTAAGTTTGCCAACGTTTCTTGTTTTGTATGCTAAGTTTATGGAAACTATAAGTGTGATGATGTTAGCCCACATTCCATCTCGTGAGTGGTTGAGAAACGATCAGAAGCTTCACTTCGATCGCCTTCTTCCTCGGCGTAATTCAAATTTCAGTTTCTTTTCTTTTCAAATTCAAACTTCAGTTTTCTGCTCCACATAAATCCCCAAATTTCCATAATAGCATACCGATACAACATGGTCCTATTATTGATTTTGAGGGTATGGCATATCTAGTTTTAACACAAATATGTGCGATAAACAAAATTCGCAGAACTTGACCCAGGAAGGTTTGACATCATCAATGATAGAACATTGAGGCGCCGCCGTTGATCTGTTAGTGACGGAACTTGGAAGCGAGGCTAATGGCGTCGGAGTCATCAAAGAGCATTTGTATCATCGTGGGAGGACTCTCCGGTGGGCAGGTCACCCCTTTTTCTTTCGACGAAGGTCTTTGCAACTCGTTCGAGAAGCCATAACGCCAATCGCCAGAAAAAGCGAGCAGAGGAGAACCCTTCCTTCTTCTTCTGGTTGCAAGGATTCAAAATCCCTTCCGCAAGGAGAATCTAATTTGGCTGAGATTAAATTGTTCATACAATTGCAGCGGAATTCATCTAGGGTGTTACAATAATTATCAAAATTTACTCAAATAAAATTTCGACATGAATTACTCGCGTAATGGGCTAACAGTTCTTGCAACTTATCCTGCAAAATAATTCATCACAAACATATATACTCACAACCATATGCATTGGCTTTTCATAGCCATAGTCACAGTTTCATGTTACACAACTGCATACTATACTGATACATGCCATAATCGTAACAACTTACATAATTACACATATATACACATATCATCAACTTTCCACACCTGTGGATATCTCACACTACATCAGAAGCTAGTATGCACATGAAAAACGTTCTCAAAACATTTTACAAAAAGGTGTGGATCACTGGCCAAAATCCCGAGTAGTAGTCCAAGCACAGAATAGTTGAAGACCATACCTCATTTTGCCTTCAACTCTTGCTAAGCTCCCACCTAACACTTATCTACTGCTGCTGCTGATAATCTGCTTACACATGGCATAAGCAGAGAAAAAGAATAAAAGAGGGTCAGCTCATAGCTGAGTGAGATAATCATAGCATCGTGAGTTCATAACAGAGCATACCCCTACCATACATCTAGCAAACAAGCCAAAGCACTAGGATCAGACCTCAGCCATCTGACATCCCAATAGGAAAAAGACTCAACCACCTTGACTTATGCATATGCATCTTATCATGTTTTACTTATAGGCGCCTAGCTACTCCCATGCTATTAACTCTCCCGGGAAACATACCCCACATCCCGTCGGATGTAGTCATACATACCCCAACATCCCGTCGGATGTGGTCATACATACCCCACACCACTATGGGTGTAGTCATACCCCGACACCGCTCTGGGTGTGGTCATATCTCGTAAGAAATCTTCAGTCACCACCACATGAGAGGTGTGACTATCATACATATCATAATAGAGTAATAGCATAGGGAGCCCTAATTACTATGTAGTTGACCGTGAGACCACAACACTCATATTTGGTATCCTTATACATGATTCATATCTCATCTTGCTTAATCATAATTCATTACTTGCACGTGAACTTGACCTGGCCATAATTGGCTCAACATAGGTAAACCAGGAGTCGTATAATTGCACTTCCTCGGGATAAACCCTCGTGCAAGTCATCCTCCTTAAATATCATAATATCACCAGGGAATATATATTTTCCCACTTGTACATCCAAATACATCAATCATGAAATGTCATACCCAATCACCTTTTCGAACCATCAGAAGGCATATCAACAGTCAAGCCCACAATTTGCAACATATACGAAATCATCAGCATAAACTAGGTTCATATCGATTAGGGCAAGTCAATATTATCATACAGCAATCCAGGGTTCAACAGATAGCACAAAAGTTCATACACCCCTAATCATGCCATTCTAGTTCACCTAGGTCAATTCTAAGCATCAATATAATTATCGTGATACGACAAACCCGGTATGTCGTGCTAATCCCTCACCAGTTCTGGTCGTTCAAACACCGGTTTAACCTTCTCGTACTAAAACGTCAATTTCAGGAACGAACCCCGAATTAAAATCCGAGACCGTCCTAATATCCCCTGCAGCATCCCCGTCAATATTAGTTCTAGGCTCCGGGTCAAATTCTTGATAAAAACACATCAAACCCTGGCCGGAGCTAAATTCAGCGATTTGGACCCCGGCTTAAATAATTGCGGAAATTCAGGGATTAGAACTAGAGGATTGATTACCTCGCTGCAGGAAGCTCGTATATGAAATTTGGGCTCAATCCGGCTTCCGGATGCTCCGAAACCCTAATTTGGCTTATCGGGAATTCAAGAAATTCCTGAACCAAAAACTCGTTTTAAAAACTCTAAATCGATAAATCACGATGTATAGATAAATTAGGCATTACCTACGGGATTTTTGGATCACTAGGGCTCAAGAATTGGAGCTTTGGAATTTCTCTCCGAGCTCCCCTGTTCGCTCTGCTCGGCTCGCTCTGTTTCCGTTATATATATATAATATTATATTATATATATATATATAATTAATACGTATACTTATTCGATCGATCGATAATCCAATTTTCGCCGAAATACTATCAAAACGCTCGATTTTAATCGTGAAATTTTCTAACGACCAAAATATGAGTTTTGCTGGAATGGGATGTTACAGTGCAGTTGTGAATTGATTTTGCCGTCCTGAACTTCTCTCTCTTCCCAATCTTTATACTTCGCTCTTCTCTCCGCAGTCGTAGTAACTGCCTTCGCGCCTTTGTCTCCCACGTCTTCATTCCTGTCAACCGTGCAGGTAACTTCCTCCTTGTTGCGTAACTCCCACGAGTGCAAAATCGATTGGACACGCGGCAACTTGGCCAAAACGACACTGATCCAAAATCCACTATTACTGAACTCTCGCCATTGCGACGTTGTTTTCTATTAAACAACATCGTTTCAGTACCGCGACGGTGTTGATATCTCCCACGATGTCGTTTTCGGCTAAAGCGACACCGTCTAGACTGATCCTTAAAATATTAATTAATTAAAACCGGCCATCATTGTTGACACGCCGTCAAACTCTCACTTCGCAGCGCCGTTCTTAATTAAACAACATCGTTTTCTATTGCTGCGATGTTGTTGAACTTTGCGATGCCGCTTTAAATTTAACACTGTCGTTTTAACTACCGCGGCATCGTTTGGCCCACTCGCGGCATCGTTTTTAAATCCGCGGTGTCGTTTCTTCCTCTTGCGACATCGCTTTCAACTAAAGGACACCGTGCTAAAAAGTCATTAAAAATATTAATTAATTAATCTGGCCATCACTAGTCCAACTCATGTATTGGCCAACGACATCATTAGCGCCAAAACGACTCCGTTTGTTTTTCCTTTTGCGACATTGTTTTTTATTTTAACCATTGTCGTTTGCTAGTATAGCGGTACCGTTTTTAATTCCGCGGCACCGTTTTAGCTCTCCGCGGTGCCGCTTCTCCCATCCAACAAGGAATAAAAATAAAAATTATTAATTAGAGAAAATTCCTTCTCCAATACCTACACTAAACACGCGGCCCCTTCTTATTTTTCGGCGGTGTCGTTTTCTGTGTCGCGGTACCGCTGAGCTTGCTTGCCGTACCGCTTTTCTGTTTTGCGGAATCGTTTTAACTCTCCGCGACACCGTTCGACTCCACGCGGTGTCGCTTCTCCCCTTCCGACAAGGAATAAATAAAATAAAATAAAATAAAATACTCCTTTTCCAACACCAATGCTACACACGCGGCCCACCTCTTGTTTTCCGACAAACAGTGTCGTTTCCAGTGCCGCGGTTCCGCTGAGCCTCCTTGCGGTACCGTTTTTAACTCTCCGCGGTGCCGCTTGTCTCCATGCGGTGCCGCTTCTCCCCTTCCCACAAGGAATAAATAATAATAATAATAATAATAATAATAATAATAATAATAATAATAATAATAATAATAACTCCTTTTCCAACACCAATACTACACGCGCGGCCCACATCCTGTTTTCCTGTTTTCTGTGAAACAGTGTCGTTTCCAGTGTCGCGATACCGCTGAGCTTCCTTGCGGTACCGTTTTCCTGTTTCGCGGTATCGTTGTAACTTCCCTCGATACCGCTCGACTCCAAACGACACCGTTTTTTACCCGCGGTATCGAATTAAATGCCGAGATTAATTATTGCTGCATTTAATTCGGGCCAAATTAATTTTAGGTGTCAACAGTAACTAATGGTTCACAACTTAGGAAGACCATCCTTAAAATTTATTTTCTCAAACACAAAACCTAAAAATGACATAATTAAACTTTTTTTTAGACACCATGTATTTATAAATAATAATCATTGAGACACTTGAATCAAAATAAAATGATTTTGGATTAGGAAGCTTAGGATTAGGACTTAACTTAAAAAGCTTACAATAACCAAATATAAAATTGACTTAACTTACATTCTTCACATAACATAAGTTCTACCATCAATTTCATAACATATAGCTATAGTTCCTGGTTTAAGGTTAGTGTATAGGGTATAGGGTCATGGTTTAGGGTTATGGTTAAGGGTTAAGGTTCGTTTTAGGGTTAATATTGTTGTTTAGGGTTATGGGTGGTTTGATGGTTAAGGTTAGTTTTAGGGCTAAGATATTTAAGATGGTGTTTTAAGGTTAGGGTTTAGGATTTCTTCATGGTTATGCTTAACGATTTAGTGGTGATGTATGGTTCATGATTAAGTAGGTATGGGTATTTGATGAAAAACTCCAATAACCATCAAGAAATATATGATAGTAGAGTTGGTGGTCGTTTTTTAGCATTTCAAATTTCATCTAACGAATTTTGTGTATCTTTTTAAACTAAAAAGATATTTAAACATTTAAACTTACAATCTTAAAAGCATATGACTTTCCATTAAGATTAACTAGCCCACCAACTCTTCCATTAGTATTTCTTTGGTGATAGATATTTTGGTTTTATATTTTTATTATTTAACTTGATTTTAACAATTAATTTAACTATTTGGTAGAAATACACATTTCGAATATTTTGAAACTTGAAAATGTATATCGTAAATATATCTTATTCAAATGACATTACGACCAACGGATTGGACAACAAACTAGTTAATCGGTATAAGATTTTTTTTTTTTTTTTTGATGGGTAATCGGTATAAGAGTTAACATCTATTGATTATAAAAAAAATATCATCAACAATAGTAAGTATTAAAGAAAGAAAAAACTAAATATTCACAAAAAATTCGAGGGAAAATTTTTGAATCCCAAGTTTAAAATCAATTTTAAACCCCCTCCCCACCCCACCACCACAAATATTTTGTCTCAAATTCCCTCCCTCCAAAATGTAAAAGCACTTTTGAAAATCCCTCCATATATTTGGACTAAATTCCCTTCCTCCAAAACCCGTAAAAGTACTTTTTAAACCCCCAAATATTTGGTCAAAATTCCCCAAAAAACGTGTAAAGCCTCATTTTCTATAACCAAAGAAAACATATATATTAACTATAAATTATTTTTTAATTTACTCAATTGAATTTGAACGTTTAGTTAATAAGGGGGACAAAAGTGTCTCTCCTCCCTTATTCTTTTCATCTCATGTTTGTTTTAAATTGGCGAGTTTGCAAAATAGTGAAAATGATTGGTGAGTTTGTTTTAAATTAGTATAATAGTTAATTATTAAAAAAATACTTTTATAGTTTGGACCGAACAACCCGCAACTCGACCTGCTCGTAACCCGAGTAACTCGCAATCCGATCAATAATAAACCCGGTTTACCCAGAACTCGATTGATCTACAAACCCGACCAACTCGAATCTAATTTGTCCGCAACCCAATTGACACGCATTCCGATCAACTCGAACCTACTTGACCTGCAACTCGATTAACCCACAACCCATTTGAACCGCACCCGAACCCACCCAATTGACACCTTTAGTACAAATCCAAAATCCATTTGTAAAAAATCCAACCCAACCCAAGTAAATAGGTATGGGTAGGGCTGGAAGTTTGGTATCGGTATTTGGATATACCGAATACCGTACCAAATTTATCACTATTTGGTATTACCTAATACCGACCTATTTTTTAGGGATTGGGATTCATTTTGGAGTGGTATTCGGTATTCGGGATTACGGGATTGGGATCGGTATATACCGAAAATACCGAGAAATACCGAAAATTAAAAATTAATGAAATATAACACACATTATTTAGTCATTACTCACTCTTTCACAACTTAGAAGCCCCTATCCAACTCATTTTTGACTTTCCAGATTAAGTCACTCTCGTTTCTCACCTAATATCTTGTTATTTTAATAACACTAAAAAACAAACACTAGTATTAATCGGCTCTCAACCTCCAATTCGTCAAATTAAGGATTACCAATGACAAGAATTTGAGATATCACCTCTCCTCCATTCTCCTTATCCATATCCTAGCTCTAGCCAAACTCAAGACTCTTTGCCCTAAATTAACAATCAAATCTAATTTATGTATTTAATTATTACTTGCAAAATAATTAATTTCGTATTCGTTAATACCGGTTGAGATACCGAAGTACCGATTGGGATACCAAAATATTTAGGGATTGGCATTGGATACCAAAATTATTTAGGGATTGGGATTGACTTTAGGATGTAATTCGATATTCGGGATTTCGGTATTTGGTATTGGGATACCGGTACCGTATCGATTTCCACCCCTAGGTATGGGTACAAATCTATCAAATTCTACTCATTTATCATCTATTTGAATTTCAAACCGAGTTGGATAGCAAAAATACTTATGTGTATGGACAAAATTGCCCCTACGTGTGGTCATTTTTTTCTCACTCATCACGTATCGGTGATTCTAACCAGTCAAACCTGCACAGAACCACCATCTGCTGACTCCTACAAACCAGGTCAGAGGATAATAATATGACAAACAATCTCCATGCACATGCCACAAGTTGAAAGATCCAAGTACAACCTACCAAAAACGGGGCCAAGAAAAGTTTTGCCACTTGAGAAAGTTAGGGTGTACAATATCTTATCAGTGTGTTTCTCTTGGTAATAAGAAAATAAGATCACATCTAGCAAAAACACAAAACTAGATACCATCAAAACTTTTGCAACTTGAGATCAACATAATCTGCAAGGCCAGCAGCTCTACCTCAAGCTGAATCCTTTACCTTTTGTTGCTGCACCCCATTCTTGAAGTTGAGGAACAGCTCGCCGAGATGGGACTCGCAAGCAGTTTGGGCTTCTGGCATCAGTTCTTTTAGAAATGCCTTAGTCAAGTTATTGGCTGATATAGTCTGGAAGACCTTCCCACAAAATTTCCGCACATCAGCTTGCCTCGACTGTTTCTCCGGCATATTTGTCACTAGCTCCTTGATGAGCACGTTCAGCTTCTGAATCCCCTGAGTTTTCACCATCTTCTTTGCAGCCTTGTTATCAGAACCCGTACTAGATATCATTGATTTCAAAACCTCTATAACAAGTTCAAGTGCTTCAACCCGACGAAATTCCAGTTTTGAGCTGCTGCATTGGTCTACAAGGAACTCAAAAAGATTGTGCGCAATCCACGTCTCCTCCTAAATATCTCTCTAACAAACCCCGACTTTATTGGGCACTTCTTACTGCAAAAGTAACCTGTAAGCAGATTCTTTACTGCATGAAAGACACTATGGCGTTCATCCTCTGAAAAGTTGCTGGCATCAATGACCTTCAGGATCCAAAATGTTGAATCTTGTGCAAGGGAACCCAGCATTTTGTGCCGTTTCCAGGCAGCTGACTGCTTTTTCTTGGATTGATCAGCAGCAGAAGATTTCTTCTTCTTAAATGGCCTGGATGCCAACTTTAAATTTCTTTCGAGCAGTGTTACAAGCAATACATTGTCCACATCAGCTCCTTTCGGGTACTCCTTTGACTTCACTATTTTCTTATTTAGAATTCCCCATATTCGCTGTCCTAGCTGTTCACTGATTTCTGTGGTCTGCGGGTTAACAAACGCTCGAGCCAAGTATGAATAGATTGTCAAGACGTGGGGCCTACCTGCACAGCCAAAACGAACAAATAAATTTAGGTTAGCATTGGTTTTCTGCAGTTGATTTTCCTTTGTTTCTTTTGTTTTGTTTTCAGCATGCTATATACTCTGACAAACTCCAAATCCCAAAGCCTCATAAACCAAAGTAATTTCTAAAACTGGTGGTACTGGTAGTTATGTCTCCTTTAAGTTATCAAAAGTCACTGAATGCATTTCAAGACATATATAACCAACTCATTGACGAACATAGCAATATTTTCTCAGTAACAAGGGTAGAACGCAATAAATTGAACCTTCTCTGATCCCTGGCTAATCCAACTACTTGCCTGGATTTGTCTGTAGGTAAATCTCCAGCAATGAGAGAACACGAAGCTTGAACAAGACAAGCTGTGATTGAGCAGTTTCACCACCAGCCTGATTTTTTTTCTCTTTGAAAATCTGGGCAAGGTATGTATCCATCTTGAACATTGCATCATCATCCATTCCATCATCTGACTCATCAGATTCTTCAGGTGATTCTTTGTCAACTTCCACTACTGCCTCGGAGTCATCTGTCTGTTCTTCACTCTCGCCTGTTTCAACTGTTTGGGCTTCATCAGTATCATCATCTTCATCTTCTTCAATGTCGAGAAGATCATCATCATCTTCATCGTCACTATCTGCTTCCCGATGTCTAGCTGGCTTCAAGTCTCTCTTGATGATGCGCAGCATTTGCAACAATCCATCATGTGTCACGTTGTAGGAGAAACACCTAAAAACCTATGAATTAGTAAGGGGAAATAACATTAGTGAACTCATCAATAACAACTGAAGTATAAAAATGCAGAAACCAGCATTTAGCTCTGGTTTGTTTGCGGCGAGACTACTCAAGTATCATAGACACCACATACAAACATGAAATCTAAGTTGAATGACTTGTCAAGAAACAAGAGTTTCACTAGAAGAGTTCCATAAACATGAGTCCTAGCCTGATCTTATCTTGAACAAATTGAGTAAACTGCCAGCAAACTTGATGTGGAATTTTTCTAATGAAGATGCATCACTTCACACCATATCAAAGATAACGTCATATTGTGCCATGCTAACAGAAAATTAAAGCCTTAGGAAAAAGTAATTAGGAAGAGAAGTTGAGCTACAATAGGTTATAAACCAATTCGGAATTTCATATGACGAAGAGGCACTAATATAGAATATGAAACAAACTAGATTTTTTTTTTTTTTTGTTATTCCAACATACCTCCTCAACAGCAGACCGGATAGGAGCTGATGACTGAGGCAACAGTGAAACTAAAGTGTCGACAAGAACATCCATCCACAAAACATCACTATCCGACACATCTTCTCCCGACTCAAGAACGTCAGAAAGGACAAAAGCTTTCTTGCAACATATGATAATTTCAGAGACAGGTTCAGTGAATTCTGCCGGATGAAGAAGCAATTGGAGCAATAGCTGGATCAACAAGTACCTCAGTGCATGATACTTGTACATGAAGTCCTCAGGACCGCCCCTTCTTTCCTGCCATAATTAAAATGACTAAGAATGATGCCATGGAATGGCAAATGATAAACAATTGTATATATGCAGGACAAATAGATACGGACTGCCTGCATATGAACAATTTTTTAGGCCCTATATAAGCGAATCTATCTACAAGAGAAAACTACCAGAATTTTTCAATCAAATATTCAATCGATGTCCTGTTGCCTTGAGAATGTGAGCATGGGGTATCAGTTTTGCATTTGTCTTGAAACCACGTGAACATAGAAACTTATACTTGGAACTACACTATGACAGAAAGTTGCTGTGCAAGAGATATACAATTTGAATTTAATCAAAATAAATAAATCATTAAGAGCAAAACACTTGAATACTATATTTTTAATTTACATAAACATTTGTGTAAACCTATGAAAGTGACTTCAAACCTTTAGAAACACCAAACACAGCTACTTAAATGAAAGTACTTACCTGTTTGTAAAGACTAGCTTCCATTGTTTGTAACTTTTGGTAAGCCTCCTCATCCTCGTCACTTAAAACACGGAATAAAGAAACAGAAGGTATGCTGCGCAATGTTGAGAGGAATTGCATGAAGAACGACCCCAGATCACTAAATTCAGAGCTTTGCAGCAAAACTGGGGATACGTCCATCTTCTGAACACTTGCCAGTAATGATTGCATTTGCTCAATGCACATTTTGCATATGGCACTTGAAGTTGCTGCCTTTGGCCACCTAAATTTCTCATGTAGTTCAAAAGATGTGACCTCAGAGCCAAGAGATGCGGAGAATAAACCTTGAACTGCAAGGAACTTTAGGATTTCTTTTTGGACACGGAATTTTTCTTCAGGCTCCAACTTCAAAGATTTCAAGATACTTGGCATTGATTCTACAATCCAACTTTTCAAGGAATCAGAAATTCCCATGACACCAGAATCTTTATCCTCTAGCGATCCCATCTCTGAATTGTCATCAGTTGTCTGGCTCTGGTCTGAAGGTTCATCTGATGCATTACCTTCATCCACAAACAAGTTCATCAAATTTTGAATGAACAGCATGCAACCAGATTCCGTTTTGAAGTCTGCCAACAAAGCTTTTACTGTTTTTGTCTTTGTTATGAAATCAAATTTCCCATTGCTGTGTTTCTGTAAGGCAACTATGACAGCAACTCTTCTGACATCATCATCTCCAACCCAATCTGACAATCCTTTAATAAAATGATGTGCAACCTTAAAGAGCCAGCTATCTTTTGTTGAGAGAATATCCATGAGGCCTTGCACAAGTTTGTAAGAGAGAACAACTGGGACTAAAGATGCAGGTAGCCTTGGAAGAAGGAGGAGCAGAACATCCAATGCCAGATGCTTACGGTCATGAGATGATGTCAGGAGGGCACCCTCAATTATAACTTCACAGAAATTTTGAACATTCTTTTCAATTTCTTCATCTGGTAAACTAGACTTCCTGTTTCTTCGATTCTTCTTCAGAGAATTAGAAGCAGACACCACATCTTCGGCCTGGGATATCATTACTGGCAAAATCATATTTACCATAACAGGCCACACGCTGTGAACTCGAGGCTGGCAGGAGGTTGAATTCTGCCACATTCAACAATTAAAAACAAAGCGAAAAAATGGCTATTAGACCTCATATGCTAGACAGAACCTGGATAAAACAAATATCTTGGAGAACAACCTTCCAGCACTGAGTGAGTAAGGTCAAATGATCAGAGGAGAAAAATCTGGTAGGGCTGAATGGATATGGCAGAATATTTCCAATATTTAAGCTATCAACAGAAACTTTCTCCCGAACTTTCAGAGCTAGAAGCAAAGCATCTGGGTTCCCAGCACCCACGGCATCATTAAACCACTCAGAAAGTCCAGGAGCTTCAAGTATGTGATTCAATACGTGTTCCACTTGCATCTGTACATATAACAACTATCAGTATCCATTGACGATGAGTATAAAGCATTCCCCAGGGAGATGGTTATAAGGGATAGTAATGACACCTTAGAGTTAGAGTAAATACAAGAAATCAAATGAAGGTACCAGACGCAAGGACCATAAGAAGTCACACAAACTAGAGTAAAAAAGTGCAGCATATAATATTTTATATAAAAAGTTCTGTCAGACGTAGATGCAACATTATTTTTACATTGGTATAATGATCTCAGTGTTTTACCACCAATATAACTTATATAGTACATGTTAAGGGAAATTCCAGGAGTGTAAAAGGGTATATGGACCAGGACTCGACAAATTTCTTATATTTGTTAAGGGAAATTCCTAAGAAAACATTGAGAATGTAGTCAACTAAATGGCAAGGTAAAACAGAGGGTGTGCTGGCTATTATATTTCTGCAAAAGAGGCTGCATCATACGCAATCCAGCAAATTTAGAAAGCTAAAGATAAGTATGGCATTCGGGTGAATAAAGCCAAACTATCACAGAACAGCATATCCTGAATACCACACAAACAACAACTTATGCACCGCGGAAAGTTTCTTCTTTGGCTGAAAGCTCTAACCACCGATAAGGGGTTCATAAAAACTTTACCGGCGGACCACACATCAAAGCTGATACAGGACAATCAAAAAGAAAAGGAAACACTGAATAAGAAGTTTGATAAAAACCAATAGCAGTTAGCTGCAAAACTACCTTTTCTGCCAATTCCAAGATAACTGTTACAGCAGGCTCTGGCAAATACGATTTCTTTGTTGAAAGAGTCAGCAGAACACTGACGAACTCCTTGATTACTGGAGTGTTTGGATCCGACACACACAACCCATTCAGTCTACCTGATCGAGCAAGAGCGCCATAAGAAAATAATCTACCCAAAAGACAATCCCTTACTTCCTGAGCACACAAAAAGAAATAAGTTCAGAAAATTTCCCAAGGTTAAGTACAAAACAAAATGCCTTGCCAAGATGTAAAATTGCCCACCTCGCCCTTCATTGATGCAGAAACTTCTAATGTCTCAACAATCAATTTCAGCAAAGAGTCAACTTTGATGGAAGAAATTGTGCAAATCAACAGAGTCAATCCTAATGCGAAACCCTGTCTGGCACACTAAGAAAAGAGAGTGGATAAAGAGTCAATACAAATCAAGGACCCAATAATACACACATAAGAAATGCAAAGACCAACTCAAGGAGATGGCTATCACTTAATTCAAATCAGCAGAAGCTGAATGCGCATTTTCTTCACCATACTGGATGCAGCTACCCAGTTTTCTCTACCATTAGTCATGAGCAAGTCACTAATCCACATGATGCGATTTTGTAAAACCAACGCACAAGATTAAGCATGACAGAAACTGAAATATAGAAATATATCCCGGATGGCTATGGTAGTTAAGCAAAAAAGAACTAACAATACTGTCTGTAGATATGAGAAAATCCAAACTGTAGAGTAGATATGTCCACAAAGGGCATATATTTCTAGCTCAGTGGAACACCTGAAAGCACCAAACATGTTCTAGGTCAACGGGACGCAACAGGTAAGTAAATCTGAAGGAGGTTTTATGGCAGTTTCAACAAGTTAACAGTCTTTTAATAGCAATAAGTTTTTTTCAACCCAGTACTCGATTAATATGCATGACAAAGCTTTATCTTTACTCAGAAACAAGAGATAAGCTACTATACCTGAAATTAAACTTACGACCAGTCTGCTATTCGCATCCAAGTACCAAACATAACAAGGAAAGGCCATGTAGTTCAAATTAACCTACCTCCCTAGATGATGAAGTGCCACGTACAAGTCTCCTTATAGCATATCTGACGGATGGTGCACAATCTTTCAACCCATCATCCTTTTCAGCTTCCAATTTCAAACCACTTTCAAACAACTCCTTGTTTCCCTCGTAAGCTCTGTGAACCTCTTGCAATTCTGCCACAAGTCTTTCTACAGCAGCTTCTCTTAAGGAAGCATCGGCAGATGCCAAATCTTTGAAAACATCAATGTGGAAAGCAGGAAGTGCATTGCCAGATGACGCCACCATTTGTCCCCTTGTTTCATTGACTTTAGAATCTAAATTCATTATCGGATTTTCCTGTGCATCTGCATCCGAAGCACCATGGCGACGCAGTTTGTCCACTGTTTTCCTTTCCTTCTTTCTTTCCATGCTTTTGATTGAATTAGTTCCAGCGGACGGAATAGAAGCAGTAGGAACATCCCCATCAGCCCTATCACCACTCTTCTCCTTACCCTTCTTCATTTTCTTCTTGATGGGATTTGTAACTGCATTTTCTTCTTCCACACCCACAACCTCATTAGCTTCCGCTACCAATTTGAGGTTCTCTTTTGCTCCCCATTGTAAGCCACTGCAAGTAGAAATCAACAATACAAGACAAGCAAATTTTGAAAAAGAATATACACAAAAGAACACGCACTATCGCGTAGAAAGCAGAATACCAAAGCAGTTTAAGAAAACAGAAAAGAAGGAAAGGGGAATACAATAAATGGGAAGATACAAACCAATACACTCTCCGACCCTATTTTCTTCCTGGATTCCTTGAAAACCTACTGGAGTTGGGAAAATCTAATAACCGTTCCAACCAGATTGAGCAGTCGGCCACGACAGCTAAAGGAGGCCGGGCTGAGAATGAGGCGACGAGTCCTTTTATTGCTTGCGATGGCGGCTGGGAGGTTTGCGGGAGGGACAGGGGAGATGGCTAAAGGCTAAAAGCCTGAACACAAACGGAGAAAGGGTTTCAAAGTAAGGTTTCCAGCATTCCGACCTTTCTCTCCGTACTATTAGAGATATTACCACCAAAAGAGTAAATTCAATTATTGGCAAAATTATTTATTTATAATATAGGCAAAACACACTTGTATAGCCATAAATATGCACTTTGTGATAATAATAGCCAAATTTTAAAAAATACACGGATGTAGGAGAAATTCTTCAGTGGTCCGGGGGAATAGGTTAGAGTGGATACTAGTTTTTTAGTAACCATTGTGGCTACCTATATCTAAACCCTTCATTAGCTCTATTTTTTCCTTTTTTTAAAATGACGGTTAAGATTAAATTAAGGATAGTTTGGGAATCAAAATATTATCACACCAGATTATTACCTATATTTATAACCTACCTTTTCCAACCCTACCTCTACCCTCTCCACCCCTCCCACCTCCCGCCGTCCGCCTCCCTCACCCTCCCTCTGCCCACCTCACCTCCCACCCCACCTCCGCCCACCTCATCCCCTCCCCCCA
Organism: Linum tenue; assembly: GCA_946122785.1. Lineage (NCBI taxonomy): Eukaryota > Viridiplantae > Streptophyta > Magnoliopsida > Malpighiales > Linaceae > Linum > Linum tenue. Next base: position 38,604,321 of record CAMGYJ010000009.1, on the reverse strand, counting down.
CCTCCGCCCGCCCTCCCCTCTCTTCCACTCTCTCCCCCCATACCCAATTATTTTTCCACCTCCGCCCACCTCATCCACCTCCCCCCTTACCCCTCGCCGCCGCCGCCACCTCAGCTCCCCGCTCCCCTGCCGGCCGCGTCGTACGTCGAGCACCAGAAGGAGACGGCCACCTCAGCCCCGTCCCCTGCCTGCCGCCGCCGTCACGATCAGGAACGACGTCAATGTCAAGAAAGGAGACGGTTCGGATCGAGGAGGATGAGGAGAATCCCGGTAGTTTCCTCGTCGTGCTCACCATCGTCTCTGCAATTGGAAGGAGGAATTCCATTGGAATGGTATGTTTTTTTTAAATGGTAGTCATTTTTTTTCAGTAGTCATTTTTTTTAAATGGTAGTCATTTTTTTCGTAGTGGTAGTGTTATTGTCGTATTGGTATAGTTTTTTTCGCATTGGTATTGATTTTGTCGCATTGGTATTGATTTTGTTACATTGGTATCGATTTTGTCGCATTGGTAGTGATTAAATCTGCAATGGTATTGATGTTTTGCGAAATGGTAGTGTTTTTATTTCTTGAATGGTATTGATGTTTTGTGAAATGTAGTGTTTTTATTTCTTGAATGGTAGTTTTCGTGTAATGGTATAGATTTATTTCTGCAATGGTATTGATATTTTTCAAAGTGGTATTGTTTGTCTAATGGATTGGTACTGATTTCGGGTTTTTTTTTTGGCAGAAAGATTGAGAAAAATATGGAAAGGAAATCTGGGAGATTACGGAAGTGAGAGAAAGAGAGATTTTTAATTAATAGATTTTTGTAACTGCCTTAAATGTAATTTATTAAAAAATTAATTAATATAATTTATTTTTCCATACCCAATTTACCCTTAGTAACCACGGTGATTACTATAAAAAAGTACTCACCGTAACCGCTCCCGTGGTCCGGGAGCACAACGTAGGAAGGCTGAGTTGGTGCTCCCGACCAATTAACAGCTGTCATGTGTTTATCTTGCAAGTTAAATAATTATCATATAATTATTTCGTTTTTTATCTTCTTCCGTCTTCTTTTCTTAGTTTCTCTCTCTGTTTTTCCCCTTTGGAGTTTGCAACCAGATCCAGAAATCTGATTCTGAATTCAATCGAGTGTTACAAATGGTGGGAGAGCTCAAGTTGAATCCGGGTTGCATATCTAATTCGATTTGAACTCTCCAATTCGACCAATCGTTGGTGTGATTAGTCATCAGAAATCCAAATTAATAATTCATCGTCGGCGGAACGATTCCCCTCAATTTCACCGAAAACAAAAACCTATCTTGGTTAGGGAATAGACCCCATCTTATTGAAAACTTGTCAGATAGAATACGGCGGGGACTCGCTGTGTAGAATTTACAAAGCTGGGATTGAATCTTGTGAGGATTTCTTCATCGTCACCGCCGCGAAGGGACTCGTCAGGGGGACTCGCTGTCGGAGGCTATCTTTGTCGATGACGTAACGATTCCCCTTAATTCCATCGGGAAAAAACCTATATTTGTAGGAATTAGATCCATCTTAGTGGGGTTGAGGATGATCCAGCGGCTACTGCATGCACAACTCTCCAATAGTAATTTCTAGTTCTGTGGCCTGTCCTCTGTTATTATTTGTTTTGTTGCCACAGTTGTGCTCTGTTTTCTTTACGCTGGAGAGAAAAAGAGAAGGAGAAGGAAAGAGAGGGGTTAACACTTAACAGGAAAGAGGAAGAGATAAATTTAAGCTATTTAATTTTTATTTGTATCTATAACTTTCTATTCTTGCCGAGGTATACGTGGCTTAAGTGATTGGGCCGGTGCACCACGTGGGCTGTGCTCCAGGTGCACCCAAGAATTTCTCGGATGTAGCCTCACTTTTTAAACTTGTTCGTCAATTTAGCCATTTCTGTTGAAAACTTTAACGTCGTGAGCGATTCTGTTGGTTACGTGGACGTTACACTGATGTGGATGCCACCTAAACTGACATATCAACTCCAACTAGCCACCTGGATGTCATGTCATATTTTAATTAAAAATATTATTTTTTTTAAATTAAAAACATCTCTAAAATATGTCTTCCTACTGCCATCGAAGAAACAAATTCCCCTTTGCCCATCAAACGAGCTCTACTCTGCCGCCCATCCTCCTCGCCACCAACTGCTGCTCAAACACCACTTCCTTCCACTACCGCCCTAATTCATCCACGACCCAGAAGAAGACAGAGGAGAAAGAAAACTAGAGTTCATCGCTCTAATTCATCAACTTGGAGCTCCCCATTCAGAAGAAAAAACAGAGTTCCTCGCCAATTGATTTCTTTGTTGATTGAACAATTTCTAGTTGGACACGATTCCCTGAATGCAGATCTGTGTGAAATTCCCCAACAACCATCCAGGAGTTCCTCTGCCGACCTGAGATCTATGTGAAATTAATCACCGTTAGAGCCGTACTAGATCTGTGTGAAATTCCTCCAACCCACCTGCTCCAACTCTACAGCTTGCTCCCCTTTGAGACTCTCACCTCAAACGGCGTTATAAGAGGAATCGGAAGGGAGGGAGAGTGGGAGCCGCCGAGAAGCTCGGGATCTCGAATCCACGGCGACCATGAGCCCGCGTAACCTGGAAAACCCAAAGCACAGGAACCAGTCCTCGCCGTCCCAATCCTTGTCTTTCCAGAACCCAGTCTGCCCGTGTCGATTCCTTTGCCGCAAAGATTATCAATCTTCACTTGGAAGAAGAAAGCGGCGATTGGCGGAGGTGAAAGGTAAAGGTGGGATTGGCGAAAATCTACGAGTCGATGAGTACTTGCTCCTCGCCAATGGGAAGTGGTGAGGTCGGCGCTCTGCCTCGCCGCCTGCTTCTGGTCTGCGAAGGAGCTGGTGGATGCTTCCGGAGAATTGGCAGCGGCGAGAAGAAGAAGATGGAGGGTGAGAAGTCTATAGGGCTTCAATGAAGCTTTTGACGGTGAAAATTGAAATAATCTGGGATTTTCAAGGCGGAGATCTGGTTTCTTGAATCAATTAAGGGTGGAGAGCTTGAAAGCACAGCGGGAGATAGGTGTGAGTGGTGAGCTTGAAGGGACAGAGGTCGAGGAAGAGGAAGAAGAAGAGGCGGAGGAAGGGTAAAGTTTTAATTTTTTATAGGAATTTTCAATTAATTAAAAGAAAGCTAATTTCCATGTGGTACAGTTTTTTATGAAAAATCACTACATCAGCAGAAAGCGTTAGTACAGTCAGATTTTATTACTGTTCTGTTAAAGTTATTGACGAAATGCTATATTTGTGTTTTTTAAAAATTTGGCTTTTGTTGTCACAAAGTCCGAATTTGTGGCTATACAAGTGTATTTTGCCTATAATATATAGCCAAATTTTGGAAGAAAAAATTATTAGTCAACCTTTAACTCTCTCATAACTTAGCTTACCGATTCGTGGAGCGGGAGCGAGAACAAGAAAACGTGTATTGTCCAATAACTATATTTTGAGAGCATCAATATTATATTATTATAATTAAAATACTATTTACTTACCAATAAAATTAGTTAAACTACTAGCAAAATTCGTAGAAATAATGAAGTTCTAGAATTTTAATTAATAAACAAGCCAAGATAAACACAAAATTGAGACTATAAAAATGAGATCATAATGTCTTGATTATTTAAACTTCTAATTTAATTATGTTCTTTGGAAAAAGATGCCACTAGAGAGAGACACGCCACCCCTAATTAGGGATGCGTTTCGTTAACAATATAACAACAACCAAAATTGTACAAAGTAATATACATTTTAATTAGTATCATATAAAATTCAAATGATTAAATTATTGAAATATCACAAAGGAACATGAATCATCAAAGTTTTTCAACATTCTAACTGTTTTATCGGTAAAAATCCTTTCTGGAAATGAAAGTTGCACCTATGCAATGGTGCAAAGAAGCCAACTCCTACAAAATTTATCTTGCTACACATTTTACTACTTCTTACAAATCATTTCAAAATTTCTTTAAACACTCTTTAATTTTGTCTAGCCTCGATG